>JANEYF010000899.1:0-22530 GCA_029963845.1 Rhamnusium bicolor
GTATTAGCCATTTCTCATTATACAATTGTAAAATAATTTCTGCAATAAATATTTTTACAAATATTCACTTAATACAGCCGAAAGAAAATAAATACAAATAGACATTTTTGATTACCTAAAATAATTGTCAGATTTTATTCGATATCTTGGGAAAAGTTCTAGAAGGTACAAAATGTGACTTAACCATTAATTGAATAATTTACAAAAAATATAATAAAAAAAAATATATATATATATATATATATATATATATATATATATATATATATATATATATATATATATATATATATATATATATATATATATATATATATATATATATATATATATATATATATTATTCTGTTAAACAACTGGAGTAAACATGTCTTCCCCTCCTAAGCCTCTCAGAATATTCTGTGCTGTTAATTCAGCCATAGCATCTCTAGTGTTTTTTGTTGCACTCCCCAAATGTGGTAAGAGAACTGAATAAAAAAAGTAGTATACAATTTAAATCATACTGACAAGGGGAGGTTCAGCCGTTGAAGTCTCCGATACGAACAAAACTTCGTGAGTTCTCAATCCTCAATACAAACAACTATTTGTTCAAATAATAATGTGCTTCTGTTAACCGTTTCCGAGAAATAGGCCTCTGAACATTCAGCCCTAAGTTTATAAAGTCTTGGGATATTCAGTTTGCCACGAGTCGCAGGTGATGACCAAGGCGGTAGACTCCTTTGCCATTCCATTTAGTAAAACTCATTCATTCTTTATACCTATTCAACAGAACACTACAAGCCGAATTTAATAAAACACTCTCTTCACAAGTACATTCACGAGGGTGTAGTGCAGTAGTCGGTCTTAGGTCTAAAATTAATCAACCTATATGCATTTCCCTCAGTTTCGTAATCTAAATTGATTATGTACGCTGATGACACGGCTACTATATAATCACTCGCGTAGTAGCCTAGCGGCTAATATGCTATTTAGAGCACACATGCACAGAGCTATAGCCATAGCCATAGCTGCTTCCGTGTGATGGTCTGCATCCGCGACTCCAATGCACAAATTACAAGTTCACCAAAACAAAATGCTGCACCTCATCACAACATCAGACAGATATATCATTTACACGATATGAACAACATGGAACCATTAGCGAAATACACAGAAAACACATCCCATGAGTTTTATAAGACAACTCTTAAACAATCCACTTCCGTGTAACATTGCACGTAAGGAACATAGTGTACAATTACGAGTCAAACTACATATATTGTCGTATCAGGCGTTACCAATTTCCCAGCACCTCATTTATGTCAAACACATAGCGACATTTTAAATTAATTTTTCTTTCTCTACTTTTATTTCTGTCGTTACATTTTTCACACTTGGGTTGATATTTATCATAAAAACAGGAAAAACAAAGAGTATTGCTCTCATATTGTCCTTACTCCTACTATATACGTTAGACAACGATAACACTGCGCACTGCTTGCGCACTGGGGAGAATAATACTATGTATTAATACGCACGAATTTATTAAAAAAAATTGCATTGGCCAAGAATCGATCCAGCGTTCTAGCGCTACGGAATCTAGCTCTGGGCTAGCTACAGCCGATAGACTGAATACTGCAAGACCTTATAAGCTGAACTCTGAATGTTCAAAAATCAGAGGCCTGTTTCTTGTAAATACTTGAGAGGCACGTCCTATTATTTGGACAAAGAGTTGTTTGTATTAAAGACTCTAAGCTAACAAAGTTTCGTTCTAATAGAAGACTTGAGCATCTGATCCTCTCCTTGTAAATTATCCATCAATTCATTGTCAAAATCAATTCAAAAATATTAAATAGTTAACCCTTTCAGACCCGGCCGCGGCGTCCACTGTAATGGACGTTATATTTATGCAACCATATTTTCAAATTAGTGTATTACAAGTCGTCTAAAAGTCAATTCACACATTTTTTTTATCTTCCCCAGAGTAGAAATCTGTAAGTGTGTCAAGCTTAGTTCTATAAGTATTGTAACGAGTTGTGTTTTCAAAGTTATTAGTAATGGCGACGTCAACAAGTAAGAAAGAGCGTAAGTATAAAAAATGTTTTATTTACAATAATTTTCATAAAATTGATTAAAATATATAATAATTGTTTTAGAAAAGTTTAAATCAATAGACTGATATAAAAAATATGCAGTTTTATTTATACTTTTTGAAAAACTAGATGTAATTGTTTCAGTCCGTTACAATGGACATCAGGTCTTAATTCTAATATAATTACCAGGTTCTAATCCAGAAGATCCGAAGGATCAAGAAATATTATTGGCACTTATAGACGATGATCTGCTAGAATTGGAGTGCGAAAATATGTTGCAGCGTCTAGAAAATAATTCAAATATATATGCCATTTCCAATGATGAGGAAGATGAAATAGGACTTCCAACAGTTCAATCACCAAATCGTGCAATAAATCAAATGGTGTTGATAGAATAAGCAAAATTTGACCGCGTATCAGTATTATACGAATAATTTTTTTATATATATATTTAGATAAATTTGGAAGATCATTCTACTGACTAGAGAATGAAAAAGAGGCAGAGAAAAGGACCGAAAAAATAAAAACTTTAAATGAAATGGCATAAAAGGAAGTACGTGCCAAGAAAAATTCACCAACGAAAGGTTAACCATGTGCTTCGTGATACATCCGACCTATTTGAAAAAAAAATCATGTAGAGTACTTTCTCAAGTATTTTCCTATTCTTTTTTTGAAGAAATGGTGGAAATGACAAACATCTACGCTTTAAAAAGTAGCCAGATATTCAAACCCACAACTAAGGAAAAAATGACCAGTTTAGTGGGACTGCACTGCATTATGGGTTGTTTATCGTTTCCTCGAGTCAGGATCTATTGGGAAACTATTTTTAATAATGGATTATTTGTAAATCCAATAAGTCGAGAAAGGTTTTTCCAATTAAGAAAAAATTTACATATTGTAAACAATTTGGAAAAACCAGGTTCAAATGATAAATTATTCAAAGTTATACCTTTTTTTTAATAGCATCGCAACAGATGTCTTGAACTCCCAAAAGAAAATTGCTTGAGTGTTGACGAGCAGATAGTACCATTTACTGGGAGGTTTGATATAAAACAGTATGTAAAAAATAAGGGGTGTAAAAATTTTTGTTTTTTCCGAAGCTAGTGAACTGGCCTATGACTTTTTGATTTATCAAGGTTCAATAACTGAATTGTCAAAGGAACTGCTTCAAAAATTTGATCAAGATCCTTCAGTGGTATTACACCTTACCAAAGACGTACCTGAAAACTATTATGTTTATTTTGCTAACTATTTTTCCAGCTACTTACTTTTCGAAGAATTAACAATGACATATATATATATTCAGTAGGTACTGTATGGCTAGATAGATTTCAAAGACCCCCAGATAAAGAATTTAATAAATGTGAGAGAGGATTTAGTGAGGAAGTTATGAACGACGAAGGATCTGTGGTTTTATGTAAATGGCAAGACAATAAGGCGGTAGTAACAGGCTCTAATTTTATTGGAAAGGGTACAGAAGATACAGTGAAGAGGTGGGACAAGACCAACAAAAAATTTATAAATTTCAAAGGCCAGAGGCAATAAAGCTCTACAATCTATCTATGGGAGGAGTAGATTTATTAGATCAACTTTTAGCGTATTATAGAGTCTTCATAAAATCCAAGAAGTGGACGTTAAGAATGACTTTTCACGCATTTGATCTTGCTTGCGTTAACAGCTGGATAGAATATAAAACTGACATGCAAACACAGAAGTATCCCTCCAAAGAAATTCCCGATTCACTTTATTTTAAAATGAGGATTGGTGAAGCCCTAATTCTTATGGGTAAACCTATACAGAGGAAAGGACCTGGTCGTCTACGTGGAGAAAATAATTCTCCAATAGTTAGGAGTACACCAAAACGGATAAATGCAGAAAGAAGACCTCTAAGAGAAATTCAGAAAGACTTGATGGATCATTGCCCTGAATATGATGAAAAAAAGGAAGCCAGTAGATGCAAAAATCCACACTGCAAAGGCACAACGCATGTTTTTTGCGAAAAATGTCGTGTTCATTTATGTTTCATTAAGAGGAGAAATTGCTTCAAGCAATTTCATGCTAGATAAACTGTTATAATTAAGTATAAGCCGACAAATATATATTTTGTTTATTTGCAGTTATTAGATTATTTTATCCCAGTGTCCATTACAGTGGACATTAAAAAAAAGGTCATATAAATATGATCTAAAAAATTATAAATGCAATTTTCTGAATCTAATGTAACCCTTTTTATACACATACCCTAAAAAAATTTTTTTTTCCAGAGAAAAAATTCAGGTCTGATAGGGTTAACGTTGAATTTTTTTTTTGTTTTTGAATATTTACTTCTTATGACAGTAAGAAAACCCTGTATACCTACCAACATTTGGCAGTTTTAACAACTCGTCAGTTGGAGACAAAGGTTCTGGTGTCATAACATCTAATCCAGCTGCAAATATTTGACCTTCTTTAAGTGCTTTTACAAGTGCATTTTGATCTACGACTTGTCCTCTACTAATGTTGACAAACACAGCTGTTTTCTTCATTTTGGAAAAGAAATCGGCATTGCACATGCCTTCTGTTTCTGGTGTTAAGGGACAAGCTACTATAATGAAGTCACTTTCTCTAGTTAATGTATCTAAAGATACAAATTTTGCTCCCAGTTCTTTGCCTGAAATAGAAAATAAATGTAAAACACTGCCAACAATAATTTATTGAAATGTAAATTTGTGTTCTTGGTAACATTGACAAGTATTCTTTGGTCTCAATAGGACCAAATGATCGAAAATAAATAGAATTACCTTGTCTACGTTCGTGTATTATACTTGTATATATCTCCTCAGGACTAATTAGAAATATTTATCTCATTAATACTGCGTACAAAAAAGAAAAAAATAAAATATGTAGATATGTTTCAATTTTAACAAAAAATCTAAAATTCAATTGCGCAAGGACCGAAAATAATAATTTATTTTTGTATGTAGCATCCTTAGAAAATATTACCGGACATGTTCCTTTGAACTTTTTACTTATTTTTATGTTCCGACCTCGTTCCTAAAATTGTACCACGCATTTCAAACACACCCAGTATTACAATTAACGAATAATTTTTACTCATCGTTTAAAGGTCGTTGAAATAAGTCACTATCTATTATATGTATATCAGTATCTACTCTGCATACCTTCTTCTTTTTCTCTATGTCCAGTGTAAAGGAACTGTTTCACCTCAAAACCTTTTAGCCTCCTTACAATTGCTTGACCTATTCCTCCAAGCCCTATAACACCAACTGTAGATCCAACTATGTCCTGACCCAACATCCACTGACAATGTGGTGTCCACTGATTACTGGAATGAAATGTTACATAGTTTTAATTTAATTATAATCAAACAGTTTTTACTGAAAATTATGAAAAAAAACATAAAGTAATGTCCAATCAAACAAAATATGGTAGAAATATTAAGAAACCATATCTAAATAATATAATAAATGTCCTGAAAATAAATAATATCCTGGCCTTATTTTACGACATTTATATCTTATCATGCGCCCATTAGATTTGCTCCAAAATAAAATTCTGCAAAATTAGAAATTAATTGATAGTGGGAAGATTTGGCAACTTTAGAAATTTCACATATTTTTCATTAAATAAAGTTCTGATTTACCTTCAACAAATTGAGCTCAAATTTTTACGAGAGACTCAAAAACTACTAATGGAACTTAATAACCGGTACCAGTATATCCACTTTTGCAGAAAATTGAGAAAATTCTTGAGCATATTAATATTTCATTATTTGGATACGTTCACGCATGAAAAAAGACATTACAAATCTATTAATTATTATCAAAACGCAACAACTCATTAAATCACATTTTCGAAATCTTAAAAACTTTTTTGTAAAATAATTGAGTACTCCCAATAATAATCAAGTAATTTTCGAGAAAATATCCCACAAATGAAAATTTATTTAATTACATGGCATCTTCATTAGTTAAATTTGACTTGTTCTGGAATTATTCTATATGAAATAAGTAAAACATGTCTTCCATTATGTAGATATTTGGAGAGTTGAACAGAAAAGCGAAAACTCACATAGAAACAGTGTAGTCAGCACATACAGATTTAACTTTATTTTTGTTTAGTTTTACAGTATTACAAAAATCACATAATTGAGGCCTAAATCAATTTATTCCACAAATAATCACCAAACACTCCTAGTCGATCGTAGGTAAGCTTCGGTTGTCATCATCAAAATAACAGACCTATCTGAAGAGACTGAAAAAAATATATGTTTGCTGCAAATGTATTGATGTATGGGGACTAATTTATGTAAATATTAATCACTGCAAATAATTAATGTCAGTTAATGTTGTCTCTCAGATTATATATAATTCACTGATTCTAGTACGATTCGTATTAGGAGGCTTTTTGGATATCGCTGACTATGGTCAGACCAAACAGTTCAGGGTAAAATGTAAAAAACTTTTTCAATGCTCAAGATTGTTGAGAAGTTTTGGCTATTTAAGAATAAATATTTACGATTCTGCACCAAAACTTATCTTTCGAATTATTTTATATACAAAATTTTTAAATTTAGCATAATTTCATTAATTACAAAATGGAACATAATTATTCACCTTCCATTTGAGAATTTCAGTTATCAATTCTAATAAATCAACTAATTCTAGGTGAAAAAGCTATTTTTGGTAATTTCATTTCAAAAGTGGGTGGTTTTTGAAACAAGCAACAGTCGATTCTGACCATCAAAATATTACGAACTCCAAAAGTTGATGTTAAAAGGGAAACAGGGTGCTAAATTCGAAATTTTCATTCTAATATTCCCGTTGCTCTCATCTCATAATTATATAGATGCGCGTGGAGACCTCCAGTTGTTGTTATGCTCCTTCGGTTACTTATCCTTACTTATGTCACTATTTAGCATACTTTTTAGGGTGCTCGTATGAGGTTAACACTTAGATTTTAGAAATATTTATTTTAACATACATGTAGCACAAATAAACGAAAATATGCAAAAATGCATTGAATGTGTTTGGAATTAGTAAAGTATATTTACTTTTCAATTGCGAGTCTTCCTTCATGCAGTCTTCTAGATGCTGCCAAAGTTAAAAGAACTGCTACATCAGCAACAGCATTATTTAACACTTCAGGTGTATTTCCAAGATGAATGCCTCGTTTTCTGATTTCCTCCACATCAATATGGTTATAACCAGCTGACATAGTGCCTACCGTTTTCATCCGGCTGCCTAAATAAAAATAACATTAAAAAAATTACATTTTTGCCTAAGTACGTCATTATGAATATGGCAGTGAGACTATATACGCTGTCAATATATCTTTTGTTGCTAATGACAAAATCTGTGTAAATCATATTATTTCTTATATTGTTCATCTTGGTCGAAATGAAAGTAGCTTTTTTTTCTGTACTACTGTACATATTTATTTAGTATTACGATGTAGTAAAGATTCTCTTCCCAAAACTGTTTTTAGTCATAAAATTGTTTCGAAATAAATAAACGTAGTGTCCCGAATGTAATCTGCCGGAATGGATAGAACACCTCAAACAAACACCAATTTTTTATATAAACTGGTGTCGTTTTGCGGCGTTCTATCGATTTTCAAGGGGTTGCCGACTTTATTCGGGGCACCCTGTATAATTATATTCTTGATTGCTGGTCAAGACATCAGTACTTTCTTTTATACTATGGTGTTTTCGTAAAATCTGTAGACTAAAACAAAAAATATGTAGTAATTTTCAAAGTGAAAGTGAAAGAGCATTTATTTAAATACAGTGGGGCTATTTAAATACAGGAGGGGTATCTTAATCAAATTATTTCAACTTTATTATTATATTATTATTTCATACGAATGCAGGCCATTGAATCCGCATTCCTTTACTCTGCAGAATTTAGGAAAACATTTTGAATAAAAATACAATAGCCAGTTTTTGTTATTACTTTGAAATATGACACTATTTTAGCTCAAAAAATGTTTTTTGAATTTTTCAAATATCTTTCCCGTTACGAAAAACAAACCCAGGGCGGGAATTATGGGACACCCTGTACTTACCTGTAGGTAAATTTTTTAAGTGTTTTCGACACTGTCTCATTAAACTAGCGTGGCACCTTAAAAAAAATGTTTTTAAAACATTTTCTGAAGTTACTGCTTGACAACTGACAATTATTGTGTTAAAATCTTACAATTTTTAAAAGTGGAAATTGTCTTTTTAAATATGACAGTTGTTTATGCTTATATCCATCTACATTTTCAAATTATCACTTTCAAAATAGATATGGAAAATTAATTATTAGTTAGTGAAAGGATTACCTGCTGCATCGATAATATCCTTGTCTAATCGTAGATGTGATGCCCAAAATATTGCATCTACTCCTTTGACTTTCGACAATATTTCCTCTATGGTTTCATTCTCGATCTTTATAATTTCACAACTAAAAAACGAATATATTCAACTATAATGTACATATTACAATTCGCATTTTACGACCTCAAATGCAATGCAAAATATTTACAACAATTTCAAGCAAAAACTACAAAGATTTTTCAAAATATGTGCTAAGTTTATTTGAAATGCGATATTACGCTGTATTCATTTAGAAAAGGGACGTCATGACTTTGTAGGTCAAACTGCTGTATCGACCATAGAGAAACTAGGACCTCTATAGAATCAAGAAGGCGGCTGTTTAAAGGCCGATTTATCAAATGCTCAGTAACGATAACTAGAAGATAACATCTAAGGAAAGAATCGTTACAACGTCTGTTGCCTTGGATATTTCGAGTTACCAACCGTACTCTTTTGGAGCTACAAATATTAAGTACTCTCACTTTTCTGTTTTAAGCCCAAATGTACTCTTTTTCGATTAACAACAACAAACTCAAGCCAATGTAAAATAAACTTACTCAAAATATCAACACTATTTGTGAGATAATTAATGAGATACATCATAAGTTTATGTAGACAGATACTTATAATTTCCCGTATTATCAACTTCATAGTTTACATTCGGTACTTATTTGAGTGGTATGAGGATTTGCAGAAATTGAATTACTTTTAATCACACAACATATTTTTGATATCGTGATTTGATTTATATTGTGAAACTGTAAAAATATTGCAGTTTTTCATTTTTTTTTACGAAAAATAATATTTCCACATTTCAGTACTTATTTGATTTGTAGGAGGATTTGAAGAATTTGAACTATTTTTAATCTGTTATTTTTATAATGACAGTTAAGAGTTTTATAATTCGTGTTCTAAAGTGGTAAAATAATTTATAAACTAATCCACGCACATATGTATAATTATGACAATGATTGTTAATTTTAAATTTTTATTTAGTATTTGCCATAATAATGTGTCTATAATAGTCGAAGAATTCGACACATGCTATGCAGGCTCTCGAACATACAAAAACAGACAGTTGATTTTTATACAGTGTGTCCCGTCTCAAGTGGACACACCTTGCAATTCAGTTATTATTCGACAGATCGATTTAAAAAAATTTCTGTTATGAAACTCTTCAAGGCGCATCTTTTATGATTTTCAATATATTTTCAATTGTCACACCAACCCACTGTGTTCACTCAAAAATGTGATTTTTCCATATTTTACTTAGCGTTAGAGATACAGCAAAAAATTATTAGGAAAAGTTGTTCAGATTCAAAAAAATGCCCCTAGATACTGAGTTTCATCAAAATTTGCGTATTTTAATATTTTTCAGAAATTTAATTTTTAAGTATTGGACTTAAGCAAAGATTGCCGTGGAAACAAGAAAATACGGCGAGTATCATAAAAAGCGTCAAATGTGTACCTGTGTTTTTTTAAATTCTTCTCTTGCACAATGGCTGAACAGTGGTTGAGGCTCAATAAAAAAGTTGAGATAATTAGACTTACTGGTGAAAATAACCATTCTACCAGAGCAGTAGCTCGAGAATTTAATGTAAGACATCCACTACGTCAAATTAGTTACTCAGGTGTTGTTAAAATTAACAGACTTTTCAACCAAAGTGGTAGTGTAATAAAAACCAAAAGAAAAAGAGATAATCGGCAGAATATGTACCAAGTAATTTTAGACGCTTTCAATGACAATCCTCGTAGTAGCATACCAGATATGGCATTAAACTTGAATTTGACTCGCAACAAAATTTGGAGGTGTCCTCGTCGATACAAATTGAAGCAATTTAAACACAAATTTCTACACACCTTGGAGGAAGGTGATGATAACAGACGGCTTAAATACTGTTTCTGGGCTCAAGGCAATTATCTTAATGATCGACATTTTTTGGAAAAAATTTTGTTTGGTGATGAAGCGACATTCATCACCAATGGTGTAGTATCGTCGCAAAACTGTAGGTATTGGACAACAGAAAGTCCACACTGCGTAATCAATTGTAACTGGAGTTAGTCGTTTCTGTGGACTTGTTTATTTTCTGTGCTATTTGATGTTTTACGCTTTGAGATTTCATAATGGTTTTATTGTTGCTTGTTATAGCTAGTTCTCATGTAAACCTAGTATTTCTTTTTGTTTTTGTATATTTTGTGTTTGCGGTGTGAACTTTGGGCTTAAATTTAAGAGTTTCTCTTCAGTACTAGTGAAATTTGTATCAGACAGGTTGACGATGGGAAAAGTAGGGAAAAGTGGGAAAAGTGGGAAAAGTAAAAAAACTTAATCTATTAGAAGCGCTAGAAATAAATTCAATAGAAATAAAAATTACAATATATTAAACGACCAAATAGATTTAAATAATTCCCCGTTATTAAACTTGTTCAGATAACCTAATGCTGTTAATAAAAATCACACCATAATATAATTTACTATCTTGAGAAACCCCTACATTTAAAGACATACCACCTGTGCAAATTTGAATTATATGATCAACCATAAAGTGACCCATCCTTCTATTCAGTTCGGTTTATATTTAAATGAAATTAAATCTGTGTATAATTTAGTCTACTTAAAAATGTCCGAAGAGGATGAAACTAGTTGTATAAATAACAAATAGTATAGTGAAAATTAGACAAATACTGGTAATTTATTATATAATTTTAAACACACATAAAATGGGCTCTTTTCTGTTAGTGCAAGATTATGTCTTGAGTAAATAATATCCAGTATTCTCGTATGTTCATGCTGTATGTTATTCACTAGAAAACTATTGTTACGCCACTGGACTCTGTAGACTGGTTAGATGAGACAGGAATTGTACGCGAACGGCCGGGCATATTCTGGAATGCTCTAGACCGTGTGAATGGATGTATAAATAAGACGCACGATGGGCCGAGACTCAGTCTGAAGTCGAACGTGAACGAGTAAAGAAGAAATAAGAAAGAGACTTATAAGTGTTCAAGTGTGATTATAGTTAAGACTAATTAATATATTGTTGTTAATTGCTAATTAGGAAATAAAGTAATGAGTAAGTGTTACCTAGACTTTCAATCAACGAATCTACGAGTATAGGTGTTTGTGGGGATAACAAACACGTAACACTATTTTTATTCTTAAATATAAATATTAAACATTCATAAATGTATAAACCATAGACAGTTATAATTTTGTTTAGTTTGAAAATGTGTCTACATGAGTCTGAGTAATTCATTTTAAGTATAATTCTGAAAACCCGCTTTTGTAATACAAAAACCTTTTGAATATTTGAATTACTACCCCAGGAAATAATTCCTTATCTAGTTGCTTCGAAATTTGAAAAATAATATGTTTTACGACTATAATTACTAATTACTCTTATACTATAGAAGATTTTGTTTAATTTCAGACACAAGCTATCTATATGATTTCCCAATCCAAAAATGCATCAATTTTAATGCCAAGAAATTTTGTATTTTGTACCAGGTTTCTTTGTTCATTTAAAATTATTATATTTGCAGGAGATTCAATTCTTGCTTGTTTTGTCCTAAAAAAGATATTATTAGTTTTTTCTTTATTTAAAATAAATCTGTCACTTGTACTTGAAAATAAATCACTACTCCTGTATTAATTCAGGATAGGTTTCTGCCCCCCACCAATATATTATTATCATCTGCATAATTTATCATACTATGATATTCATTTGTTACAATATCACATAAATCATTTACATACATAATAAACAAAACTGGACCAATTATGCTGCCCTGTGGTATTCCTATGTTATAACATAATATGTCTGACTTAGTGGTTTCCCCGTTTCTTACAATGCTTACCATGTATTCGCACCCTCTGTATCTATCATTGGTTGTCGTAAAAACTTGATACTTTAGTATTATATTATTCAAACCTTTCGGTTTCAAGCGGTATATGCAAAGGTCATTTTTGTTTTAATATGACTGAAAAATAAATAAAATAAAACTGCTTGGTTTTGTGTCATATTATTTGTGAAAACGTTTACTTTATCAGAGCGATACGATATGTTCGCTATCTATAAAAAGTAACAAGAACTCTTCAACAGGTAACATTTTAATTTGTATAGCATGTATAATAATACCTATAATAATAAGTATACCGCAATTTGCTTTTTGAATTTATTAAATTTTTCTGTAAGGCAAGAGTGTCAAATTATGTGTTCTGCATTCATGGTTAACCTGCTGCAAATGCTGGTAGTATAAAATTTACAATAAATAAAATACAATAAAAGATAAAATACAACATATCTGAAATCACAAAAGAACATAGCTTTCAAAAATGTAAAAAATATACGGTGTTCCATTTAAAAAAAATATAAGTTTGGTTTGTCTCGCTTTTATAGGACCACTTGTATATTCTTTGCAGAGATTCTAAAAGAGCGCATATGATTCGCTGCAGCTTTTATTTGAACAATAAACAAAATATAGGGGTGGGCCTTTTCGTTGGATAACTCTGTACATAATTGCCAATACTCGCTTTTTACACACATATTACTTTTAGGAACTTATCACTAGACTTGGCATTTCGATCCGCAAATCATGAGCGGTGCCAGGTAGAGAAATACCCAAGTGCGTAAGCAAGACTTGTTTACTATTTTAGTCTACTGTTATGCGTCAAGGTGTCAATAACGTAATTTATTTCTCTCCATTGTGTTGTTGATAATTTTATTTTTTGTATTTTATTCTTGATATTATTTTAATAATAAAGTATGTCAGACCTGCCCGAGGGAAAAAACGGCCATACACTGACAAAGTGATTAAATTTATTAGTGAATTCCTGGATTTATCTACAATGGTGCTATAATAATTTGTAAGGTGTGCGAGACTTCAGATAAACTATTATCCTCGTTCAAATTTGTAATAAATTTATTTCCACTGTTTATATGAAATTTGGCAATTTTTAAATAATCATCCTTAATTGTAATTACTTTATTTTTTCCCAATCTTCCTTGTTAATTTTCAACACTTCATTTTGACGTTTTTATCGAATTTCGGAAAAATATTTCCTTTTCAGACATTTTTCTTCAATTTACACCAAATTAATTCAATCGGGTTGAAAATATAGAAATATGGCGGTAATCTCAACACTTTGTGGCCATATCTCTCCATTAGATTGTCTATAATGTACTTCTCTTAATTTTTCATTTGCAGGACTTCCAACAGTTGTGCTTCATTATAATTTTCCTTATAATAGAGATAGTGTTCCATTAAAAAAATTTGCAACTCAAAAGATTATTGTAAAAAAGATTATTGTAAATATTAAGGTCAATTTGTTTCGCTTGCTCCTTCAAATGTAACCGATTTTTTCTTACTGAAAACACTAACGAACTTTGATTTTCTTTATCACTGTAATCACTATCACTTTCATTTTCACAAACACAATAATATGCAGACGTAGAGGCCTCCCACGGTCGAAACATTTTTACATCAAATACCTTCTCAAATTATTTTCAAAAATACACCAGCAAATAAACAGATATAAAATAATTATTACTTATATTACACTATTACACAGCTCACTACAACACGATAACCTTCTTAAAATATTTTCATAAAGACGCCAGCAAATAAACATATAAAATAATTATTATTTATCTTATAATATACACACAAAAATATCAGCACTGCTAGAATAATTCGGTAACAAAATTAAGTGCGGCCCTGTGGTATTACAGCATGTAAGCTAAACCCCATTTCTACTTACTATGCATTGTATAAAAAACTCCCCAATTAAAAAAAATATTACTCATTCCATCAACTACAACTTACTCGCTTACAGTATCAAGTTATTTTGAAAATAAAATATCTGATGTGGCCAGCACATAACTTTCTTATACCAATATAGTATCATTCTGATCTAAAAAATCATTCTATTTAATTCTTCACTTACGTCAATTAAATTTTAATAGCGTACCTTGAAATGTTTCATTAAAATTTTTAAATAACTATTTATCAGCGTCATTAGATCCTGTCAATAATAATTTATGTAATATATTTTAAAAATTTCTTCTTATTCACATTGACATTTTTGTTACTAAATTAGACATTACTAATGTCAAACTGCCAAATTTATCCTAACCCCATTTTATGAGGTGAAATGTGTACAAAATTTTAGTTTACATCAGGTTTATTGTAATTGGAAAATATATTATTTTCGCTTGATATAGTAGACATGATGTATAATCTTTCATCAAGAATATGTTTTTTTGTAGTCAAATACAAAAAAAGTTAGGGTCCCGTGGATCTCCTTTCGCTGGCCAATTTTGCACATCATCGAATTTATCATTGTCTTTGGCCTTTCGAACATGTGTACCAAATTTGAAAGCCATCTCAAAAACTGTGGCTGCTATCGCGATACTATAGACATGCGGAAGATTTTTTCCATAAAGTTATGTTTTTTCATTATAATTCGTTGAGATTCGTCCAGAAATGCAATAAAAAAATTCTTTTTTTTTCTGACTAAATTTATTGTACCTAAAATGTTGTTGAAAATCTTAATTGCCAAATTTGGGAATTCTCCCATTAGTATTTTTTGAGATATCGCGGATACACATACGCACGCACGCACGCCCCCCCCCATACACCCACCCACACCCCCCCCACACCCCCCCACGCACGCACACGCACACGCACACGCACACACACACACACACCGCTGACAGACATCATTTGGAGAATAGTCAAAATGGATTCAGGAGGGTTCAAAACGTATACATCAATCAAAATTTCGAGGTCGAAAAAAATCACGATTATTATACTTCCTTATATTAGATATAAAAAATAAAAAGAAAGTTGCCTCGATCCACACTTTTTCAATGCCGCTACTGGAAAATTCATGTGATCTCGAAAGAATTTGCACCAGATATTTTATCTTTAGTATAATTTTATGTATGGCAATAGATTCACCATGTTTCAGAATATATGTGTCTAAATTTTCAAGCCGAGTCAATTGTTGGAAACAAAGTGATGGGATAGGAAATGAAAAATACTGTATTTCTGAGAAATTTCATAAAAAAATGGAAAAGTGCGATTTTTTCCGATTTCTCCATTCCAAATCGAATCGCGACACCCGTAAACGAATTCGGCAGGTAATTTTACATAAAAATATGACTTCAGTTTTTCTATGTTAGCGAGTTGCAGAGATCACTTTTATTTTGCATATTTGGAGGGGGCCCCTCCGGTTATAATGTGTATATCATAATCTAGTAGGTAGTTATTTAGTTTGTTTGTTGTTTGAAGAATTTGTTTTTATTAATAATGAGATTTTTTTATATCACATTGCCACACAGAAATTGATGTCACTAATTATTATAACGTATATATCTACAAACATTTAGAACAATAAAAGCAAACTAATTAATTATTCACCAAATTCTATCTTGTCCCACTGTTCATTCCTACTCTTTGCTCATCAATATTTGGAATATTAATATTATTAAAAAAAATTAAGCTTCTTCGTCAGCGTTAATTGGTGGCACTATATCATTATCTGCAATGCAATAATATGTAATACTGCAATGACAACTGTAACAGATTGAGCGATATTTAATGTTTTACACCCAGATATTTCCTCTAAAAAAATTATACCCATTCTCAGAACAAATCTAAATTAATTAGAACTATTTTTTGTCATATTTCTGAAGATAATTTGGCCTACACCTGAAAGTTCCTGGCCTCCTAATGGCTTCTTAATCACTACTATAGACATTCACAACATAATCCGTATAATCTAAATCCATTATCAAATGTAAAGAAAACTTTTAGATTAAATAACAACAATGACAATTAAAAATATGGCATTTAAAGGATAAGAATGCAGTTAATTAAAAATTGTTAGTTTACCAGTGTATCAGGTACAGGTTTTCTTAACTACAAGATGACCAAAACTTTGAAGTTAATCATTGTTAACCATTTTTTATAATTAACCATCGGTAAACTGATAAGTACTAGTTAACCAATGCGAAACCAGTAGTAAAAATGTGTGTGATAATTTGTTGTTATACTGATTTAATTTATATTGTATTGTAATAATTGAACAAATTTGAATTTAATTTGACTTCTAGTTAGTTAACTAGGCTTTGATAAACCTACTCCAAATATGCATTGACGATACTGCTGTACAAATTTTTGCACAAGAATGACGTATGTATCTTCCTTTTCTATGTAAATGTAGTCTATGTAGCTATTTTAACATATGCACAAAAATATAATACAATCATCAGTAATATCGTTTGTTGTATTATTAATTTATGTTTCCTGTATTGGTTTCCTTTTAATATTCTAATTTATGATCTGAACTTTTTTTACAATATTTACTTTAATCTGAATTCGTATTTAATTAAAGTGATTTCTATTCTCATTTCTGTTTGAAAGGGATTAGAATCACAAAAGTTATTTTAAAACGAAATAATGTTCAAGAAGAAAAACGTTTTAGACAATCAGTCACAGAAATGCATAATAATGTTATAAATAAATATATCAGCAATTTACGAAATTATAGTCCAAAGTGTTTGATTAATATTGCAAGAATTATATGTTAAAAATTATTTGACATAACTTATTTACAACCCGTTTTTTCAGATATTCTGCGACACATAATCATTATACTTCAAACTGTTATTTTAAATACAATTAGCTATAAAATATTACTGATATTTGTATAATAATAATCTAAAAACCAGTTGATTGAAATAAAAACAGGGACAATTAGCAATAGGTAATTTTAACTTACTATCTTCCTAAAAGGTCGAAGGCGATCTGTGGCACAGTTGGATTAGATACTAAAACCTTAGGCCGACTCATGTTGCTGAATTCAGTTGCTTTCCCTACAGCTAACACAGCACTAATAACCAGAGATAGATGCAAATCTAAAAATTAAGATAAAACGTGATTGTATTATTTTATCTTATCTAGAACATTGTTTTATGAGAATTAATTATTTGTGTTTATTCTAGGCGGTTAATGCAATTAAAGCGGTTTGCCATAAAAATTTCCTATTAATTAGAATCACTTTACTAAATTTTCAGTACCAGCACAGCATGGCACATATATTTCAATATAAGCCTGGCCAAGGTCATTAATCCTACAGAGACGTGCTGGATATGCATCATATCATAATACTTGAATAAGTACAATAATAAAAACAAAAATATTTTATATATTGTGATGTATGTTTTTGTACTATTTCGTTCGCTTTTAAATTCTTTTTTAACACGCTTTTATTAGCTTCACCTGTATGTTTGCTTGTTTGTTTGTTTGCTTGTTTGCTTGTTTGTTTGTAACCGACTCTTTGGACTCGATTTTAACCCACTTTAAACGGACAGATTTAATTGAAACTTTGTACACTTATTAAGAACCGGTAACAATACAATAATTTGATAAGTTTATATCATTATCCTGATCAGGATCGCCAATCCTTTCCTCACGTATCCCTGCGTGAAAGCAAAGGCTTAATACGTCAGTAGATTCCATAATTGTTAATTAGCCCGGTGGTCGAGTGGGTTAAGGCAGTCGACGCGAAACGACAGACTCCTCCGGCGTGAGTTCGAACCTCACGGCTGAAATAAAATTTTTTTTTTTTTCAGAAATATCTGTTGGATCGTAATATGTTATATCAGCATCAATAAGCAATATAAATATAGTTTAAAACAACTAAAAAAACACGCTTTCATAGCACATCAAACTAAAAAGTTAAAAATAAATATAGTTTAAAAAAACTAAAAAACACGCTTTTTAAAGCACATCAAACTAAAAAGTGAAAAATAATTATTAATATAAACTGAAAATAATAATGAACGAAAAATACTAGTATTATTGTGAAAAAAGCGTGGGGTGCTTTGTGCAATATTTTTCGTATATCGAGCACCCCACGCTTTTTTCACAATAATACTAGTATTTTTCGTTCATTATTATTTTCAGTTTATATTAATAATTATTTTTCACTTTTTAGTTTGATGTGCTTTAAAAGCGTGTTTTTTAGTTTTTTTAAACTATATTTATTATGTATTTCCTTATATATTTTGTAAGCTTAGTGCTGCACATCATTATTAAACTATTAAATGACGTTCACACATGTACATTGTATATCTAAGTGATAACTAATAATAAATAAATAAATAAATAAAATAAATGGAAATAAATTTTATTAATGCTGGTACACTTTATAAAAATATGTACAAAACTCATCTTAAGCAGATTTATGAAGTAGCTTGGTTGTCGTTATCACAAACTGGAGCACTTCTATAATAACTGTGTAGCATCAGATATGTTTCTACAGTTGTCTCAGTAAGCGATGTTCGCTGTGGTGAAAAAATATGTTTGAAAAAGACCGTTCAACATCTACGGAAGTAATACAGGCATAAGTAAAACACTCTGTGAACTCACTTAACGCAGCTGTAGATGCACCATCACAAATTTGTCTTAATTTGGTATAATCAGGATCTTTCCGTAATACACTCTCGAATTTTTCAACAACGGGCTTATTTTTTTCGTCATTTATAGTCTGTAGCTGTGTATTTACGTCGTCCACTATTTGCAGCGATTCCACTAACGACAACGAAGTATTTTGCAATTTTTCTATTGCGTCGTGTAGTCCTCTATAATTGTCATAAATAGTTTTTAAATCTGTTTCAAAGGAAACATCTTGAAAGCTTGTCTGGCTTTCCTTAATAGCTGCAGCCTCGTTAGGGTTGAACTGTAGTATCACAGCTTTTATTTATTGAAAATATTCAGCATAATAAAAAGCTGCCTTCAACCACGTTCCCCAACGTGTAAGAATCGGCTCTGGTGGTTCCGGAATACCAGGACACAGTGTGTGAAATGCTCGAAGCCATTTAGGAGATTTGAAAAATACTTTTCTTGTATTTGCTATTAATGCATCTACCTCTGGAAAACATTTTCGAATCATTTCTACTACAAGATGGAACGCATGCACTTTACACGTAATATGTAAAAACCTACAATTGTCTTTTTGAATAAAACGGCCCGCCAAACACATTGCCGCAACACCGTCGGTCACAAACATCAACACTTGACTTGTTGACAGTTCAAATTTTTCGAAGTCTCCAACACCACCCGCGTAATTGTTTCGCCAGTACACGCAGTTAGTATTTTGCTAGCTAGTAAAAGTGGAAATGTTGGTTTAACAGGGTCGAGTACACGTACTATAACATTTAAAATAGAATTTTTTTTACAATCTGTCCTCTTGTCAACACATAACCACAGCCGTGTATTTTTTTATTCACATTTAATCCTATTTACAATGTATTCACGAACACTTGGTACATATCTACGTAATAATGAACGACTTGGTAAATTCACCTATGGATTGTATTTATTCCAGAACTCCCGAAATGTTGGTTTATCCAATATACGCAGGGGAACATCACAGGCAATCAGCATTAACAGTAAATCAAACATAAACTGAGGTTCCAAAGAAGACACGTTTTTTTTATTTTTATGCCGGTTACTATTGACATGAATTTTGCAGCCGTATTTATTCCAGCACATTAAGTCTTGATCACAAACTTTACAAATTATTTTACATCCATCATAGAATAAATCCGGAAATTCATCAATAAATTTATTCACTTTATCAGCGTACGGTCGTTTTCTACTCTTTACGCTCAACATTATTTATTATTTATTAGTACTCTATGCATCGACCGACAGATAACAACTGAAGTGTGTCGTGTCATCGTCATCGTAAACAAGCGCGCGATGGCATTGGTATTGCGCCCGACCCTGAATCTACCATCGCTTGGCCAGGCTTACCTATAAATTATGATTCATGAAAAAATAGATGAATTCCCAAGGCTAGTGATAAAACAAGTTAAAAGATAATCGGTTGCAATATGTTGTCCTTAGTTGAAATTAAAACGCATATTCTATATTCCATTGCAATGCATTTTTCAAGTTATTGTTGATCATTTATATGGTGGTTCCGAACTGTCTACGGGAATAACATGAACTTTTAGTAATACAGGGTGTTCCAAAATTTATGGCATAAATACAAATATGTATTTCTTACATCAAAATAAGTGAATAAGATTTACAGGAAACAACTACTCAGCGGACAAAAGCCGACCTGGGTTGAATTAAACCTGCAAGTTTTGTTCGGTAGCTAAGATCATTTGTCAGTTCCTCGCTAGACATAGACAGATTTCGAACTTGTTATGTTCTCACAGTATGCCATAAGTGATTTATTTATTTATTTATTTATTTGTTTTGTTTATTTGTTTGTTTGTTTGTTTGTTTGTTTGTTTGTTTGTTTATGTATTTATTTATTTATTTATTTATGTATTTATGTAAGTATTTATTTATTTATTTATTTATTTATTTATTTTTTTATTTATTTATTTATTTTATTTATTTATTTATTTAAATACAAAATCCAACAGGCAGGTGCCCAATTACAAGATTAGGTACATTGGATTTATGTATAGATAAATACACAATAAACAATTTTGAGTGTTACAAAAAATTACGTATTGAAATAGATAATAGTATCCGAACAAAACATGTAGAATTGTATATACACATATAAATATATACTTGTACATATACATACTCATACATATACACATAATAAAGAATACAGTAGATTACAAATCATCAAGGCGCAAAACAGAGTTTTTGATTACATTTTCATTGCAGACAAATATATCAACAAAACCCTCGATTTTAGCATAGTTGACAAACATTTGGTGTATTGGGGAGGCCAAGAGAATATTAGTTCTTGGTATATGTGAAATAAATAAGTTATTATGGTGAAAGCAGAAATTCTAGGAACTTTATAATTTACTTAATTTAATAGGTTAATACAATCCAAACGTATTATTAACAATTTTATATAGAAAAATTATGGATTGAAATATTCTTCGTTTAGTGAGACTTGGTAAGTAAATCTTTCTAACAATATATTTTGTGGGAAATCCAATAGGTGCCATCAAGAGGTACACTGCAGATTTTAAAAACTTATGATGAATATTCTTCAATTGTAATATATTGACATTAAAAATTGGATTCCACACAACTGAGACATTCAAGGCGAGATTTAACAAATGTTACATAGAATAAATGATGACTGTTGACATTTTTAAAATCTTTGCAGCTCCTGATTACAAAGACAACACTCTGAAAAGCAGACAAGGTCATTAATAATATCAGGTCTTTGCAAAACAACATTATCAATATTATAATTATACACGTACAAATTATTCTTCCGGTCAAATGACATAACATTACACTTGCTAGCATTGAGGGGTAGATAGTTGTTGACGCACCAGGAATTGACACTATCAGAGTTTTCTGCAGAATTTCACAATCATGAACATAATCATCAATAATGAAAAAGACAAATAATAATAGCAAACCACAAACTGCCACAATAAAAAAGTTCGTCTCCAAACAATACTGAGATTGAGAGCGGCAATGGCCAACTCCGTTTATTTTCACGTAGAAAAATATTCTTCTATATTTATAACGTTTCCCAATTTACTGATGGCTTTCTTATAATTTGAAAAAGTTTGAAGGGAACTTAGAAGACAAAAATAAACAAAAAGAAAGAAAAAGGTAAACATTTTCAATTTTGGTACCCTATTCTATTCTAGTAATTTTTACTTGGTTTCTCGTTTTTTTATTCAAATTAGAATTTTAGATGTCGTGACAAAAGTGAATTGTTTCCTTCTGTTTTATCAGATCAGTCATCAAATTTCAATGCTGAAAAGTGTCACCGGGGAAAAAACCATCTCTATTTGAAAGTTCACATAGATCCGCTGAAAATATAACTCGACGTTCTTTCTTTTCAGCAACTACACCCAGTGAATGTTCTTCTTCGATAATTTTAACAAAAAATCGTTTGATTTGGTACTACACAAAATTTTAAACTGAATGTCCCGATCTTCCCTGTTAAAAATATACGTAGGTTCGCATTATGTTTTCAAGAAGTAATCAACGAGATCAAATCCTAACAACCATATTAAAATGCCCTTCGATACTTGTAAATAATTATGAATATTCAGTGTACATAGTTTTTAAAATAATTTA
>JANEYF010000900.1:0-20000 GCA_029963845.1 Rhamnusium bicolor
TATAATGACCGCATGGTACACATCAGTTTTCGTTTGGAGGGAAAGTCCATATGATTATAGAATATTCTATCTTTCAGTTTCCAAAAGGTTCTAGAGCAGCGTTTATCCTGTTGGAGATTTCAGAATCCAGATTGGCTTGGTAATTTGTTATGCTACCGAGATAGTGGAATTGATCAACATATTCCACGGTAGCTCCTGCCGTTGTAATATCTTCGTGAGGGGCTTCGTGTCGAAGGCATAATCTTGGTTTTACCAATGCTTAGTTTTAAATCCAATGCAGTATGTAGGCCCATGTGAAGGTATCTAAAATATCTTGTAGTTTATTGGGGGTATGGGCCAGAAGAACGCAATCATCAGCATACTGTAGATCTGAGATATACTTGGCTTGTGTTTTTGTATGTGCCCTTAGTCGTTTTATGTTGAAGAGTCCGCCATCCAGTCTGTATCGCAAACCAATGTCCCTTTCTTGAAGTTTACTGTCAACTGTAATGGTCAAGGCAGCAGTAAAGATATTAAAAAAGGGAGCTAAAACGCAGCCTTGCCTGACTCCAGTGTGGGTTTGGAAAGGATCGGTGAATTGCCCATTATAAAGTACCTTGGCCCAGTTGTTCTAGTGGAGGCTTTTGCAGACTGCCACGAACTTTCTAGGGATTCGAATTTTTGCATGATGGTCCAGAGGGCGCAGCTCCTATTGACGAAATCGAAGGCCTTTGTAAGGTCAATACAAGCTGCGTACATTATTTTTTGTTGTTCTCGACATTTTTTCCTGCAGTTGCCGTAGGGAGAAGATTAGGTCAGCTGTGCTCCACTTAGCGTCACGAAAATTCTGCAGTGTTGACTCTTCCTGCCAAATAAGATCGAAGCATTTTTCAAATGGTGGATTATGTTATCCGCGAGAGCCTTAAAAATTTCGCTTGGGATCCCATCACAACCTGCCGCTTTGTTGTTCTTCATTTGATTTATAGCGTTTCCAATCTCTTCTTCTGAAAGGGGTCATCCAGTTCTATGAACGAATCATACTGAGGAATAACATCGAATATATTAGAGTCTGTAACTGAGTCCGAATTGAGTATAGTGTGGTAATGTTCTTTCCAGTGGTTTCTTATTTGTATTTCATCTCTCAGCAAATGACCGTCGTCATCTTGAATAGGGCACAGCAGACATCTATGGTTGGGGCCAAATACGACCTTAACCTCTTGTAAAAAATTACGGTAGTCATAATGTTGGTCAGCATAAGCCTGGATTTGACTCGCTATCACCATCCACCATTCGTTCTTGATTTTCCTATATGTTCATGTTGTACCATACGCTTGGCTTCCTCAAAATACGTGCATATACGCTGCTGTAAAGAAACCATACGAGGTACAGTTTTACAGATATCATAAACAAATACAGATTTAGCTGAATTTTGATTAAAACTGATTATCTCCAGATGATGCAAACTTGGTTGGCGAAACGCGCGTTGAGAATACTGAGCAGTTTTTGGTATTTGTAGAAACTTCCCTCAGTGCCAAAGCTTTTTTAAAGAAAAGATTATGCCTGTTTGTGCTCATTTTCTGCATTAGCTGTACTTTGTATGTTAAAATTTATTTGATGGCTTGTGTCCCGATTAAAGATTTAGTCGACATGGGGCATAAAGCTTACATTTTGAGGTCGACACTTTGAGGACCGACCCCAAAAGGTCGCTATGTCCCCAAAAAGATGCATTGAAGAATTAAAACGACCCCGAAAAGTCGTCATGGCATATATATGTGTTTATAAATAAATAAACAATTTAGATTTTCATCATATCATATTAAAGAATCAAAATCCCAAGAACACAATTGCTATAAAAAAATATAAATAAGCGAAAATATCATCCAGCAGATCATATTCCTAGGCTAACTCAACATTGCCTAAATAATACCTATTTTACATACAATGAGCAACGATACAGACAAACCGAAGGAGCCCCGATGGGCTCCCCCCTATCTCCAGTTATTGCCAATCTCTTTATGGAGGATTTAGAAACTCGAGTACTACAATCTGCACCATTAAAACCAAGCCTATGGCTAAGGTACGTCGACGACACATTTGTGATTTGGACTCATGGAAGAGAGAATCTCACTAACTTGTTAGAACATCTGAATAGTATATATGACAAAATTAAGTTCACCATGGAGGTAGAGACTGACAGTCAGCTACCATTTCTCGACGTACTGGTCAAGAAGAAGCAGGACGGAAGTCTAGGCCACACAGTTTATAGAAAAGCCACTCACACTGACAGATACCTAAATGCACAGTCACACCACCATCCAGCACAACTAAACTCAGTAGTAAAGACATTAGTCACACGCTCGCAGAGACTAGCAGATGCAGACAACCTCAAAGAAGAAATGTCAACTCTTCATAAAGCGCTGCGAAAGAATGGGTTCACACAACAAAGAATACAGAAGTTGTCAAAACCAGCTCGGCCGAGAAATCAAGAAGACTCCGAACAACCCATAGCAAAAGCCTATCTACCATACATAAAAGGAACAACGGATAAAATAAGCAAACTTCTACGTAAACATAAAATAGAAACAACTTTTAAGACCGACAAGAAAATCGGTACCATTCTTCAAAATCCAAAGACCAAAATTGCACTAGAAAGTCAAGGGGTATATGAAATACCTTGCCAAGGTTGCAACAAATCATACATAGGACAGACCAACAGAAAAATAAGTGCAAGACGCGAAGAACACATAAACGCTGTTAGAAAAGATGAGAGAACATCATCTTTAGCTCAACATGTCAAAACTACAGGACATAGGATTGATTTCGACAAAACAAAAACACTAGCCAATATCGAGCATTACAAGTCAAGAATCATCAGGAGGCCATAGAAATAGAGAAAAGACCACACAATCTAAATACACGAGGAGACACCCAACAATAACCTACCTCACAATATTATTTCATATATATATATTTATATTTATCCCTTTTCATATATATATATATATTAATATATATATATTTATATATATATATATTTTTATATATATCTATATATTTTTTTTTTTTTTTTTTTTTTTTTTTTTATATATATATATATATATATATATATATATATATATATATATATATATATATATATATATATATATATATATATATATATATTTTTTTTTATTTATATTCATTTTTTTTTATTTTTAAAAATATATATATATAAAAAAAAAAAAAAAAAAAAAAAAAAAAAAAAAAAAAAAAAAAAAAAAAAAAAAAAAAAAAAAAAAAAAAAAAAAAAAAAAAAAAAAAAAAAAAAAAAAAAAAAAAAAAAAAAAAAAAAAAAAAAAAAAAAAAAAAAAAAAAAAAAAAAAAAAAAAAAAAAAAAAAAAAAAAATATATATATATATATATATATATATTTTTTTTTTTTTTTTTTATATATATATATATATATATATATATATATATATATATATATATATATATATATCTCTTCTGCCATCTTCAGGTTCTAACAGATAACTGCTTACTGCGGCTTCTGGTTACTCGAACTGAAATGACGTTTTCTGGATCTGGCAGTTCTTTATATACTCTACCTATGTTACGCTCTGTTGCTCTCGACTCACTCCGGGCGTCATGGTCTGCTGCACCCATCTCCTGATTTCGAGCGCGGCTTCGTGTAATCGGTCCTGTTCGGGCGCGCATGCGTGTGTCTGTGCTTATGTCACGGTCTGTTGCACCCATCTCCTGATTTCGAGGGCGACTCCGTGTACTTGGTCCTGTTAGATTAGCTCTGGTTGGTTCCTCTTCGTGTGTTCGTTGCGTTATGTTTCTTGCTTCCTCATGGATAGTAGCATGTAATATTAGAGCAGGTTTCCATGTGGTAGGTAGTCTTTGGGTGTCATCTCGTGTATTTAGATTGTGTGGTCTTTTCTCTATTTCTATGGCCTCCCTGATGATTCTTGACTTGTAATGCTCGATATTGGCTAGTGTTTTTGTTTTGTCGAAATCAATCCTATGTCCTGTAGTTTTGACATGTTGAGCTAAAGATGATGTTCTCTCATCTTTTCTAACAGCGTTTATGTGTTCTTCGCGTCTTGCACTTATTTTTCTGTTGGTCTGTCCTATGTATGATTTGTTGCAACCTTGGCAAGGTATTTCATATACCCCTTGACTTTCTAGTGCAATTTTGGTCTTTGGATTTTGAAGAATGGTACCGATTTTCTTGTCGGTCTTAAAAGTTGTTTCTATTTTATGTTTACGTAGAAGTTTGCTTATTTTATCCGTTGTTCCTTTTATGTATGGTAGATAGGCTTTTGCTATGGGTTGTTCGGAGTCTTCTTGATTTCTCGGCCGAGCTGGTTTTGACAACTTCTGTATTCTTTGTTGTGTGAACCCATTCTTTCGCAGCGCTTTATGAAGAGTTGACATTTCTTCTTTGAGGTTGTCTGCATCTGCTAGTCTCTGCGAGCGTGTGACTAATGTCTTTACTACTGAGTTTAGTTGTGCTGGATGGTGGTGTGACTGTGCATTTAGGTATCTGTCAGTGTGAGTGGCTTTTCTATAAACTGTGTGGCCTAGACTTCCGTCCTGCTTCTTCTTGACCAGTACGTCGAGAAATGGTAGCTGACTGTCAGTCTCTACCTCCATGGTGAACTTAATTTTGTCATGTATACTATTCAGATGTTCTAACAAGTTAGTGAGATTCTCTCTTCCATGAGTCCAAATCACAAATGTGTCGTCGACGTACCTTAGCCATAGGCTTGGTTTTAATGGTGCAGATTGTAGTACTCGAGTTTCTAAATCCTCCATAAAGAGATTGGCAATAACTGGAGATAGGGGGAGCCCATCGGGGCTCCTTCGGTTTGTCTGTATCGTTGCTCATTGTATGTAAAATAGGTATTATTTAGGCAATGTTGAGTTAGCCTAAGAATATGATCTGCTGGATGATATTTTCGCTTATTTATATTTTTTTATAGCAATTGTGTTCTTGGGATTTTGATTCTTTAATATGATATGATGAAAATCTAAATTGTTTATTTATTTATAAACACATTTCACAAACGTTTCGGTGATTGTTTTCCACCTTTTTTCAATGCAATGACTTAAACGAAAAAATAATCCGATGTGGCACTTTATAGTTCACAATAATGCTACTTAATTAATAATTTGTGCGTATAGCGAGCACATCACTTTTTACTGTTTTACACTAACCGATGATGTTTCTGTGTAAAATATTGGAGCTACAGAATTATAAATGGTTATAAATTATATTATTATTTTTTAACTTAGTAACTAATTTATTTATTTATAAAATACTCACCATTGTAAGTTTTAAAGTGTTATAAAAACTCTACGTTTTGTTTATTATTAAATACTTTTTTATTTTTGTTTTTCATATTAGCAATTACCCCATATTTATATTAGTTAAGGTAAGTTGGAATAGGATTTTTGTTCAGTTCAATTAAGTCAGTTGTAGATTAAGTGTAAGAGTAGCCACATAGGCTAAACTTCACCTATGCTATATTATTGTGAACTTTAGGTTAAGAAACAATTGTATTGTTTCTGTCTAGTTTAATAATAAACCCGATATTATTATTATTAAAGGTGTAGAATAAAAGACAAAGACCTGCTGTCACTAAAACTTCCTAATGTGAATATTCACCTTATACACACATTTAAAGAAGTTTCACAGTTCTTGATAAATTATAAATATGATTCAATAAAAAAATATGTAGGTTCTATCACCTCTATTTTTAATATAAAATTAAAAACAATATAACATTTTCATAAATTCACTCAAAAACAGAAACTATGATATAAAATAAATCTTATAAATAAACACAAACAAAAACAAACATCCTAAACTAAGTTATAAGATAATAAAAAAGTAAGGTATATTCTCTATGATAATTTATACAGGGTGGTCCACTCAACATTCCACCCCCTATTATCTCCCATAGTTTCGAGAATTAAAATTTTCAAAATAGGTACCTGTGTAATTTTTTCTAAAGATTCTGAATCTGTTATTAAAAATTTGCAATGCTTGGAAATATACTGGTGCTAAAAACCGAAACTTTTTTTAATGGAACACTCTCTATATTTTTACATAATATTAAACAGTGGACCAAATTACATCCAGTGTGTGATACTTTCAAATTTTTTAAAATTAAAATGGCGGTTATTAAACGTCAAAATTAGAAGAAAAAAATTTTTTATATGGATTTACTACTGTTATATTTATAAAATAATGATTTTCTAATATCAAATTAAAATTAAAATAGCACTGTTTGCTATTATTAATCGTAAAATAAAACTAAACTGTTAAAATTTCCATTTCTTAGCAACAAACTTTTTTTACTAAAGTTTTGACATTTAATAACTTCGCCATTTTAAGTTAAAAACATTTGAAACTATCACACTGAATGTAATTCAGCCCACTGTTTAATATTATGTAAAAATTCAATTTAACAAAAATGGCTTTTTTTTGTCCAATCATAGCAAATTTTTAATAACAGATTCAATTATGGAAGATAATAGGGGGTGGAATGTTGAGTGGACCACCCTGTACAAAACAAATCTCTAATTTTTGACATAGTCTAATTATTACACTGTAATTTTTTCCCCTCTATTGTTGCGCCATCTCTATCAGAGGCAGTTCTCAACCTTTTTTTGAAAACGCTTTCTACTTCCGCCTGAGTATCGTTTCTGCAAAGCGTAGAACACCTAGAATATAAAAAAAATTATAGTTTATCTCTACACCAAAATTTAAAACATTTCATGTCATAAAAGAAAACATTTTTTTTCAACAAAATTGCCTGATTCACAAATATTTACTATTCTATGAAATTTATTTCTATCGTTTCGACAGAAACCTAGGTTCTTTAGTCACAATGCAGTGCAAAATTAAGTTCAGTATACAAAAGTTTCGCAAAAAGCTAAGACATGTAGGTAAATGGAAGGAAGAACACTGGTAAGAAATTAAATGGCAATCGCCCTGTACTATACTAAGTCCACGATAAATTAAAGAATTTGAATATACCAGTGCAGACTTTTGATGGATATTTTTATCCCCAAATACAGTAGACATATTTCGTGAGGCAAGCATATAATTATTTCTGGACTAATGAGAATACGATTTTGTATAACGCAAACAACTAATTTCCTGTCAATTTTCATCTTGGTATACTCTGGATTTAACACATTGCAAACAAAGAAAGTTCAGCCATATTATAACACAAAGGCACAGGACAGATTTAAAGTGACATTTTAAAATCTGAGATTTACTTTAAAAGATCGTTTTTAGCAATTAAAAGGCGAGTAATCCTTTTGAGTACCGGGAAAATGTAACTTCCAATTCAGGTTATGTGCAGTGTGCAGGTTGCATGACAAATTAAAGTAAATAAAATATAAATATATCATATGGATATTATGTACATAGTTCATTTAGGTACTTACTTTTCGCTAGCTTCCATTTTTATAATACCAAACCACGGAGTAAGTGCTTTGTGTACCCAAACACTTTTATACCAAACACACAACTTACAACAAAATAGCGTCTTCACCACATGACAGCAGAGCAGAACCATGAATAGTGCCAACATTGAAATGTAAACTTAATTACCTTGAATGCATGAATTCCCTAGAAATATATTTTTTATTTAAATTATATTTTTAAATGCCAAAGCCCTGTCTTTAATTTTGACGTAGTATGTACGTACGTTCTGTTGACTAACTATATTTAGTATAAACAAACTTGTAATACTTTTATCACAATCCATCGACATAGTGCCTTTCAGAATACGGCCGAATGGTGTCCAAAATACTAAAATCAATTGGCCCAGAACATGTGTGCCATAACCAGCACTCACCCGACGACGCCGGAACTTTCCCGCTTGTCGGCCGACACGTGCATGTTTGCTGGGTTAAGTCAAAAATAGCAAAGAAATAAATCTGAATAAGTTCCAGTTGCAACGAACAAAGTAATTATTGATTGTAGTAGTATAAATGTGCATCGAAGAAATAATAAAGGTAAAGTACGTACCTTATATAAGTGTTCCTAATTTTAAATTAATAGTGGAGTGCTACGTAAACAAAACCAGGGTCCAGCAGCCATAGGTAGTCGAGTTTTATGAAACTGAAATTTGACAGAACATCCTAGCATATTAGGAAAACGAGACACAGAGCAACATTTTCAAACAGATGCGTTACCCTGCAGAGATCGTCATAAACGTGAGTTTGGAGAAGTCGCCGTAAGTTAAATTAAAAAATAAAATTCTAGGTAATCAACGATTTGAAACATCAATTTAAAAGCTGATCAGTAATAAAAGGCCATTTTAATTTTAATATATATTTGTGTATAATTGAATATTCTAAACCATACCAGAAACATTTAAATAAATTCTTATTGTTTTGATAAAGTTTGAAGGTGTGTTTCATTGGAATTGGTGCTGTATTATTTTTCAGATATAGTTCAAACATAGCAACGTTTGAACCTGCTCTAACCCTGAAGAGTTTTATGTCGAAATATATTATGTTATGTAGTGGTCAGTGATAGGAATTGACAGCGTATTTCACTGTCTGGCGCCGGGTAAAAATTCAACTTTCGAACTTTAAAATAGTACCATTAAAATTAAAATTTCTTTCTTTCTTTCACTTATTCATCCTTTCATCATTATATACACCACCCCACAAAAAAAACTTTATAATTATATATTATTTTGAAATTTGTTACACTTATATAATGCGTGATTGTCCTTTTTTAAGTACAAAAAAATTGTTGTCCACCACTTCCGGTTTCACCGGAAATGATATCTACTCTGTTATTTTAAATGGCACCCTGTATATTTTTTTTACCTATCTGATTCGTCTCTAGATTCTCTTTTCAACCATGTATCGGAACGTGGCATTTGTTTTTAAAATGACAGTTAATATCAATTTTAGTTTGTTAAGTCTAGGTGGCCCTGATATGAACCTTGGCAGATATTGATGCGTACTGTGCCGTGATATCGAAAGACCTCTGGCATGCAACTTTGTGCGTCATATTTTTTTGGGAATAACCAGTAGCTGAACAGACTAATAAGATCTAACTTATTTAAAAAAAATATCTTTAAACAACCCACGATATCTTAAAAACCAAGATAGGAACCCCATTTTTTTACTTCACCTACTTAAAAAATACTTATTTATCTTTTATTTTTGTCCAATATAATTGCTGTGCCTATCATATTTTGCTTTCTTCATTAAAATTAGTATCGAATGTTATTGCATAGTAATGAATATTGTAGTGCAACAAAAATATTTAGTAAGCAGGCGGTGGAAACAAAAGAAGGTAAAACGACGCGTCATTTTGATTTGACAATTAAGAATTGTTTACTTGGCAGCAATTTAAGTATTTTTCATTAAATTATACCTAAGTTATCACGTTTTTAACTCTATTTTGCCATGTATTCACGAAATGAAAAAGTAGATATGATACTAATCTATGGCGAATGTAAAAAAAAATAGCAGGCAGACTGCTGTCTTATATGAAGAAAGATTTCCCGAAAGAATTCATCCACCAAACAACTATTTTGTAAGAGTTGAACGGCAATTCAGAAGTGAACCAGAAGTACCGGAAAATAATTTCATTATCGATGAAGACTCGGAAATCAATGTACTTGCAATTGTCGAGGTAGATCCCACGATTTCGATAAGACAGATTGAGGACCAAACCGGTGTAAATCGGGAATCAGCTCGACGCATTTTGAAAAAACATAAATTTAAATCATACAAGTACCAAATACACCAGCATTTATACGAAAATGATTTTCAAAGAAGATTGAACTATTGCAATTGGTTTCTGGACACAATTTGGATAATAATTTTCATGAACAAATTTTATTTTCCGACGAGTCCAGGTTCACTAATTTGGGATTATTCAGTCGTAACAACACCCGTTATTGGCACAAGAAAATCCCAGAAATATGAGAGAAAGTGCATATCAGGAGCGATTTAGTTTTAATGTATGGTTAGGAGTAATTGGCAGAAGAATTATTGGGCCAATAATTTTTGATGGTCCATTAAATGGAGAAAGATATTTGGGATTTTTGCAAAACCAGATACAAGATTTTTTGGAAGAACTGCCACCTAATGTTAACCCAATAATTTTTCAACAGGATGGGGCTCCACCACATGACAGCAGAGTTGTGGTGAATTATTTAAATGAAAGGTTTGGAGCAAACTGGATGGGAACAAATTGGCCCGTTCGATGGCCTGCAAGGTCACCAGACCTTACGCCGCTTGATTTTTTTGTATGGGGTCACCTCAAGGAAAACGTTTATAGAACTCCACCAACAAATAGAGAAGACATGGAAATGAGAGTCAGAAGAGCAATCGATGGGATTACTGAATTACAGTTAGATAACGTGCTTAGGGCCACCGTCACAAAAACACGATTGTGCAGAGATAATGGACAACATTTTGAACATCTGTAGTAAAAAAATGTTTTTTGTATGAATTACATATCTCACCACAATGAGAAAATGAAAATCAACCTAGTGTTGGAGTTAAAAAAATAGAATTAAAAAAATTTCACACCCCTCCCTGGTAGAAAAGAATATGAAAATCTTATACAATTTACTGTTAGATAATTCGTACCCACCAAAACTTTTGAAGAAGTTACTTTTTACCACACTACATGTAAATAATAACAACAAATAGCAATAATAATATTGACGGACATATTACAGTGAGGTATGGGTCCTTACCGTACATCAAAGATTTAACTTCACACATGAACCATCAATAAAAATTGCCCAAAAATACAGCAAAACCACTAAGCACTATTTATACTAAGGTGAAGCACAAAGATGATGCTCTTAAGAAATCGAATGTTGTTTATAGTATTCCTTGTCACAACTGCGAAATGAAATACATAGGTCAAACCTCACAGTCGCTCCAATCACGTATTACATTGCATAAAAGTGATTGTAGAAACGGCAAACTCTCATGTGCATTAGCAGACCACTCAATTGCTACTGGACATAAGATAAATTTTAACCAACCAAAAATTTTAAATGTAGAAACTAATCTAACAAAAAGACTTTTCCTTGAAATGGTAGAAATTAACAAGGAAAATAATACAATGAATAGGAGAACTGATGTAGATAGTTTAAGTAGTATTTATTCATATTTGCTTCACATCAACAATTAAACCACATTTTCAAATTAAGTTTTGCCATCTTGGGATGTCTGTCCCTAGTAGGTCTGTTGTCAGGGATGAATCTCGACGTCATCCTTGATTGTATTTCGACTTGAGGACTTGGGTCCCAACATGACAAAACTAAGGGGGTAAAAATAATCCATAGTTTCGAATCAGGTTCCATCAGTGTGGGACGTTTGCTCTTGGTAGGTTTGTTGTCAAGGATGAACTCAGTGACAAAAAATAGGGAGGTCATCCTTGATTGTACTCCTGTCTGGAGACTTGGGTTCCACAGTGATGAAACTAATAGGGGAGGGGAACAAACTGGTTAATCATTTAATTTTGACAATTTACTAATAATTTTAAAAAATTTTTTAACTTTTGTTGACTGGGTGGTGCAGTGGAGTGTCAATCTGAATAGGGGATCAGTGACACTTCACTACTCTGTAATCCAACCTTGCCTCTTATAGGCAATTGTGATACTTTCTCGGAACTGGTTCCACAGAAAAAAGTATAGTATATTTTTCTTCTTGGTCTTAACTTCATTTTTCAATTAATAATTGAATTAAAATAATATGGATAGGTTTCGCTGAAGTCGGTGTTGCTGTCCTTACCACTCGACGTGATGTTGGGAATTAACCTTGTGACAATCATTGGGGGGTGTAATCCCAACAGGACGTCTGGTCAGGAACCGCGATACCGAGTTCACGGAAAACGAACAACAAATGGGAAAAAAATTCTATTTTACATTCTTTTAACTAGATACATAGGGAAGAGGAAGTATAATATATTTTACTTCTGCGTTTGAAAGAAAATAAAAGGTGAAAGACACGTTGAGGGGAGTACGCAAGGGGCAAAAAAGACCCAGTGACAATTATAGGGGGTTGAATACACCTTTTGATTTATTTCCAACAACGAAGGCTTCACCTTTTAGTTGAATAAATTAAGTTACTGACAGTTTTTTCCGTTTCGGTTCGTTGTTTCAATCTTGGTTTCAGCGTGTCGCTGGGAATTAACCCTGTGACAATCAATGGGGGGTGGTCCTTTACAATACTTTCGATTCGGAGACCGTAGCACCGACCCTAAGGGAAAAAACTGGCCAAGTTTACATTGCAAATTCACAAATTAAATCAGATCGAGGGTTGGTTCTATTCGGGGGAGTGTTCTCAAGAACTAGATAACTTAGTGACAATATAGGAGGTTTTTTAGCCCCGTGAGTGGACTCCACCGAGTTCAAGCAACCTGTCTAAAGGAAAATTTGAATAAATTCAAACTTTTCATAAAATGTAGGATTTTGAAAATACCCGCGGTTTTTAGTTATATTTTGATTGGATCGTTTGGTGAGTTGGTATGAAATATTTGTGATGTAGAGTAACTTGCATTTGAACCAATTACCAGTTGACATGTACTAGAGTACTGTTTATTATTCGATTAATTTGGTCATTATGCAGCAATTAAAATGTATTAAATAACATAAAGTAGATGTCAACATTGCATAGTGAAAAATTTTAATGTGTAACGTGATGTTAGTTTTAACTTATAACCTCAACTTACTGGCATAAGGTAAAAAAATGTTTTTTTATAATTTTTTTACATGTAATTATGAACCCTTTTTATCTTGTTTTGTAGTCTTGAGAAAGAAAATAAAATATTTTCGAAAGCTTGACAAAGTAGAAAAAAGTATTCTTTATTAACCCAACAAAATTTGGACCGCATCCTCATTAATAAAAAATAAGCTGTTTGTTTTTTAACTAGTCGTCTACTACGTCTACCAGTTTTTTAAATGTATATATTTTCATTAGAATAAAATAAGATACAAATAAAATGCAGATAAATAGCGGTACAAAAACAGAGTGCAAACGTGCAGTAAAAATAAAAGGTTTAATGAATACAGTATCATGCATACATTTATAAATGAACATCTCCAGAAAATAATTTTAATTTAGTTATAACATATGTGTAGTAGAATTAAGTATTTATTGTTCATTTCAAAGATGTAGTTAGTTATAAGGTATTTGCAAAGCCAAATTGGCCATAAAACTTAATGAAAAACAAATAAAAAAGCAAGAAAAAAGTGTCAAGTCGAAGTCCTGGATCTTCACTGGCAGAGCTGACGAGAGACCTATTGTGTATTTCCTGCCATCGAAAAGGTGTCACCAATGTAGTCCCACATAAAAATTTCACTTCGATCAACTTCAGTAGTATCAAAAGTTGCATAATTTCAGGGGACAGATTTCACCTATAAAAAGTGACAACTGTTATAGTATAAACTTGTAAAAGGGGAAATCTATGAAAACCAGCACAAAATCAATGTAATTGAACTTTAGATAAAAGTTAAGAAAGCAACATTCAATAAACAGGGGAAAATATTGTAAATTATATAAGAACTTTCATAACGAAACATAAAAAGTGCATGGTCTGTAAAAGTGAATATAAACTGAAATAAAATTTACCAAACAGGGGTGCAGTAATGTGTTTAGATGAATGCCATAATAATTTGTCCAATAATGGGGTTGAAACATAAACATTTCTTGATTTTTGTATGTGTGACAGCATAGTTGAACTATATTTTCATCCAAAACTAAGCAGAAAATCCATCGATGTGAAAAGACATGCCATTAGGACAAAGAAGACACTCAGTGCTTCGTGTGTGAGTGGGGGTAGTTCAAGACACCGTGTTAAAGTGTTGTAAAAGGGGCGAAACCAATTTCGACAGCCTACAAAAATGTAGAAACAAACAAATTAGTTTTTGAGCAAAGTTATATGTTAATTTAGATATGAAAAGATTTGTTATAATAAGTTCTAGTTATATAAAAAGGAGTTTGTTTACAATTATAGGGCACTCGTTAAGAAAATTTTTTTAAAATGAGACGTGCAAGATAAAAACTTTAATACTGAACGTAACACATGCTAATATACAGAAAATGCTCAGGAACGCATCAGGAAAAAGAATATTGTATTAAAAAAAGCAACAAAATGTAATATAAAAGTTTTTATTTTCAAAATATAAAATATTTGACATGAAAAATAATTTGCGTCACAAGTAGTCATTTGTTTTTGAAATTTGGTGATTTCTCTATATATAAAATTAGAGGAAGCAGAGAAAAGAAAATTGAATGGTTGGTTGTTATTGAAAAATAAACAGTGAAAGTTTGCAAGTACTTACCTGGTATAGTTAATCCAGCTGGGGATAAATCACCAGGAAGAAAGTAAATACACTACACAATTACAGTAGGAAGTTTGAGCGGCCATATTATTTGAACCTTAAAAAACGTGGAAACAGCTGATGCAGATTTAAGAAGCTAGACACTAAACGACACAGTTTAGCCAACTGCAGCGATAAAAATTAAATAAGGTAAATAATCTCGAGATTCTAAATTTGGGTGGTTAATCTAAGATATTTTAGTAATTTTGTTTGTTAAAATTTTAGAAAAAATAAACTAAACAACTCCCTTTATTATTTTCTGAAAATGTTTAGTTTCTTGGTATGAATGTGTACTGATTTTGTGTGTAAAATTTGAAATTATGCTATTATTGACAGAACCATTGAACCTGCATCCTGAGAAAGAGTAAGAGAAAATTTAAACAGTAAGTAAAACTTTTAAAATAAAATCTGAGTTAGTTGGGTATAAAAGGGCATACATAAAAGCAAATACAAATTTAAAATAAATAAAGGCGCCAATTTTCATAAATTTTAATTAATAAATCACAAAATTTTCAATTTTACAACAGTTTTAATAAATCAAGTCAAACTTTTTCCAAATTTTAAAAAAACAACAATCATTATTATCACTAAATTATATATATATATATATATATATATATATATATATATATATATATATATATATATATATATATATATATATATATATATATATATATATATATATATATATATACAGGGTGATCTACCACGAGTGTGCCAAACTTCAGAAGCTGGTAATTTATCAAAAAATAAATGAACATTCATTAATCAACATATGTCCTAAATCGCATAATAAGGGAGCTACAACCCCTTGAAGGTGGTTGATGAATACCAATTTTTCGATTATAAGTCCGATATGGTGGTGACTAAAAAAATGAAATTTTCATGCATTACGACCCCGATGTAGGCGCATAAAAGTACAAATTTCGTAATTAACAGCTGGCTTTATTGAGGTAGTTTTGAGGGGTGAGGGGTAGTTTTTTACCCTAAACTTTTTTTGACATCACTTCCGAAGCAAAACTTTTAAATAACATTATTTCCCATGCAATGACTTTTCAAAAATTTCTGTCACACCAGCCGTTTTTGAATAATTTGCGTTGAACGGCAATAAGACATGTGAATGAATGGTTGAATCGGAATTTTGGAAATAACTGGATTGGTAACTGTGGTCCTGTTTTATGGCCTCTTCGCTCTCCCGATCTCAAACTTCTAGATTTTTATTTCTAGGGCATATGAAGCAGTTAGTTGATTTTGAGGAAATAAATAATATTCAGCACTTGATGGAAAGATCAATAATAGTATAGCTTATATCACAAACAATGGTGACATGGCTGAAATTAATAATTCAGTTATTCGTCGTTGTGAGGCGTGTATTCGTGCTCAAGGAGGTAATTTTGAACAGTTACTCTTTTAGCTATTAAGTACGTTATTTCTGTGTTGTACATTGATTTTTAATTTTGTAATAAAAATGTTGTTTATTTCACGTGAAAAACCTTATTGCCGTTCAACGCAAATTATTCAAAAACGGCTGGTGTGACAGAAATTTTGAAAAATACATTTTTCTGAGTTATTGCATGGGAAATAATGTTATTTAATAGTTTTGCTTCGGAAGTGATGTCAAAAAAAGTTTAGGGTAAAAAACTACCCCTTACCCCTCCAAACTACCTCAATAAAGCAAGCTGTTAATTACGAAATTTGTACTTTTATGCGCCTACATCGGGGCCGTAATGCATGAAAATTTCATTTCTTTAATCACCACCATATTGGACTTATAATCGAAAAATTGATATTCATCAACCCCCCTTTAAGGGGTTGTAGCTCCCCTTATTATGCGTTTTAGGACATATGTTGATTAATGAAAGTTCATTAATTTTTTGATAAATTACCAGCCTCTGAAGTTTGACACACTCGTGGTAGATCACCCTGTATATATACCGGGTGTCACGAATTGCGCTCGCCCCGATATCTCCTAAAATATTTGGAATAGAAAATTGAAATTTCGAGGGCTTATTATACGACTAAAATGCCATCTTTTCAATAAAAAATCAAGTTTGGTGCACATCCGGTTTGACCGGAAAATGCCCACAACTTTCGATTTTTAAATGAAACACCCTATATATTTTTACATTTTTGGAATCTAGAGGAAATTTTGAATACAATACATCCATTTTGGTCACTTTTTGATAAACATTAAAAATTTTATTAAAAAAATCTATTTCTGAATCCAGAGTGCTGTGGTGCCAAAAATATATTTTAGTTTGTGTGCTACGTTACTATAAAAATAAAAAGAGCAATATGATTGCATTACTTAATTGTCTAGAGGCGTTTAAAATTTTTAAATGTGATTTTTACCAATTAACTCGGTTTTTTTAAATGGGAAGTTAATCGTCCACCAACATTTTTAAATACCCCATTTTCATATGAATCTAATGATACCAAAATTTTGAAAATCCGCTCAGAAATATTTGAGATTTCAGCCAAAATACAATGCAACCAAGCTTTTAGAAACATGCGGCTAATAGATTAGTGGGCTTTGGAAACTAAAATGACACATTTCTGTTTAAAATCTGGTAACCTAATAACATTGGAAAAATCATAGTAGCCATTGAATGTAATAAAACAATATCAGCTGTCAGACAGATAAAAAATAAAGCGTTGCGGAAATCTCTTTGAGTAAAAATTAAAGAAAATGAATAATTTTAGAAGAAGTGAAAAGGTCGATATGTTACTGATATATGGAGAGTGTCACAAAAATGCAACTGCAGCTGCAGGACTGTATCAGCAACGATATCCCAACAGACGTCCTCCAAGCAGACACTTGTTTGCCAGAGTGGAACAAAAATTAAGAAACGAACCCGATCAACAAGATGACCATCAAACATTTATTGTAAGTGAGGACAAAGAAATTGATGTATTAGGATTTGTGATGGTACACCCAACAACATCAACAAGGGAATTGTCAACGGAATGCGACATTAGTCAGTCTTCGGTTTGCAGAATTTTAAAGAAACATAAGTTTCGGTCTTATAAATACCAAATACACCAACATCTTTATGGAGATGATAAAGACAGGAGGCTAGTATATTGCAACTGGTTCTTAAATGCAGTACAACAAAACCCAGGTTTTCCTTTTCATATTTTATATTCAGATGAAAGTAGATTTACGAACCAAGGTATGTTTAACAGAAACAATACTAGGTACTGGACTCAAGAAAATCCGAGGTTGGTAGGGCGGGGGAATATTCAGGAAAGATTTGGGTTTAACTGTTGGCTTGGAATACTTGGAGATCGAATAATTAGACCCATATTTTTTTGATAGAACACTTACTGGCGAACGATATTTAATCTTTTTACAAAACCAGACAGCAGAATTTCTTGACTTACTTCCTCTTGCCTATTGACAAAATCTGTTTTTCCAACAAGATGGTGCTCCCCCACATAATTCCAGAAGAGTGATGGAATATTTAAACAACTTGTATGGTGAACGCCTTATCGCAAATCAAGGTCATATCAGGTGGCCTCCTAGGTCACCTGACTTAACACCCTCGACTATTATGTATGGGGCACTCTCAAAAATAAAGTTTATAAAACTTCTTCAAATACCCGTGAAGAGCTGCAAAATAAAGTTGTACGGGCTCTTAATGAAATAACGCCGGCTGAATTGCGTAGAGCCATTCAAGCAACTGTACGCAGAGCCGAATTGGGTATAGAAAAAAATGGTGGACATTTTGAACAATATCTATAATGTCAATTTATGGTTTAATTATATTAATTATTTTAATATGGATACCTACTGTTACCTAGTTTAAGTTTAATTGTTCAAACTGAATTGATTTTTAGTTATTTATAGGCCCGATATTTATGTTCATTTAAATAAAACTCTGAAAACCGTACTGATGTCGCATTCTGTTGCTAATTTCCTTGTGGGTGTAATTGTGTTTACCTCCACATACCTATGCTAAACTTACTTGTAACGTTCTTTGCGCTCACAATTATTAAATATTTGATAGCTCAAGATTGCCTATAACTACACGAGTCTGTCTGGCACCTGATATTGTTTTATTACATTCAATGGCTAATATGATTTTTCCAATGTTATTAGGTTACCAGATTTTAAACAGAAATGTGTCATTTTAGTTTCCAAAGCCCACTAATCTATTAGCCGCATGTTTCTAAAAGCTTGGTTGCATTGTATTTTGGCTGAAATCCCAAATATTTCTGAGCGGATTTTCAAAATTTTGATATCATTAGATTCGTATGAAAATGGGGTATTTAAAAATGTTGGTGGACGATTAACTTCCCATTTAAAAAAACTGAGTTAGTGGGTAAAAATCACATTTAAAAATTTTAAACGCCTCTAGACAATTAAGTAATGCAATCATATTGCTCTTTTTTATTTTTATAGTAACGTAGCACACAAACTAAAATATATTTTTGGCACCACAGCACTCTGGATTCAGAAATAGATTTTTTAATAAAATTTTTAATGTTTATCAAAAAGTGACCAAAATGGATGTATTGTATTCAAAATTTCCTCTAGATTCCAAAAATGTCAAAATATATAGGGTGTGTCATTTAAAAATCGAAAGTTGTGGGCATTTCCGGTCAAACCGGATGTGCACCAAACTTGATTTTTTATTGAAAAGATGGCATTTTAGTCGTATAATAAGCCCTCGAAATTTCAATTTTCTATTCCAAATATTTTAGGAGATATCGGGGCGAGCGCAATTCGTGACTCACCCGGTATATATATATATATATATATATATATATATATATATATATATATATATATATATATATATATATATATATATATATATATATATATATATATATATATATATATATATATATATATATATATATATATATTATCACATTTAGCAATATTATAAATTATTTTAAAAGGTTTAATTATTTTCTTAATAAAAAAATAAAAAGTTTAATAAATACAGTAGCATGCATACATTTAAAAATGAACAATTTCAGAAAATAATTTTAATTTAGTTTTTAACATATGTGTAGAAGAATTAAGTATTCATTGTTCATATCAAAAATGTAGTTAGTTATAAGGTATTTGCAAAGCCAAATTGGCCATAAAAAATTAATGAAAAACAAATAAAAAAACAAGAAAAAGGTGTCAAGTCGAAGTCCTGGATCTTCACTGGCAGAGCTGACGAGAGACCTATTGTGTATTTCCTGCCATCGAAAAGGTGTCACCAATGTAGTCCCATATAAAAAATTTCACTTCAATTAACTCCAGTAGTATTAAAAGTTGCATAATTTCAGGGGAAAGATTTCACCTATAAAAAGAGACAATTGTTATAGTATAAACTTTTAAAAGGGGAAATTTATTAAAAATCTAGTATAGAGTCAATGTAATTGAACTTTAGATAAAAGTTAAAAAAGCAACATTCAATAAACAGGGGAAAATATTGTAAATTATCTTAAAACTTTCATAACGAAACATAAAAAGTGCATGGTCTGTAAAAGTGAATATAAACTGAAATAAAACTTACCAAACAGGGGTGTAGTAATGTGTTTAGATGAATGCCATAATAATTTCTCCAATATTGGGGTTGAAACATAAACATTTCTTGATTTTTGTATGTGTGACAGCATAGTTGAACTATA
>JANEYF010000900.1:25000-111242 GCA_029963845.1 Rhamnusium bicolor
AAAAAGCGAATCGATGAACACAGGAAATCTATTGTAAACAATGTATATAGTACGGGCATGTCAACACATTGTATAGAAAACAGTCATTTTATCGATTTAAATAATGTCAAATTACTCCATTCGGAAAAGAAAGGAAAGAAACTTGATCTATTAGAACAATTAGAAATAAGTAAAGCTGTTAAAAATAATAAAAACTTAACGAATGAACAACAAATTTTTACCGGCCACCATATTTTAAATAGAAATAATTTAGATTTAAAAAGTGAAAGTAAAATTCAATAATAAAAAGTTTGTTGCTTGATAAAAAATTTAAAATGATAGTACGAGATGATACTTATAATATTCAATGACACAATTGTTTCCTTCATGGAGTAGGTTCTTTTCTGTTGAATAACTAGAGATCCAACCACGGTAGAGCTAATAAAATATCTTTGAAACATTAAAAAGAAGTTCCTGTCATCTAGTTAGGCACCTATATGAATATGGACTCCTTGTATATATATAGAGAGTTACACAAATAGTTAGGCTACAGAACTGCAATGTATTCAGATCATATAGACTGCGCCAATATGTTAGATTACGGTTTGCGTAAACTTGTTTTTAAAAAAATATTTATTTAATTAACATGGACTCAACGTTGAGTCTTGGAAAAATACAATGAATTGAGTTGAATATAGTTTAATGTAACATGTCGAAAGTGAGTATAAGAACTGAGTTAACAAATGATATCAATTTAATTTATAAGCTTGGAAGGCTGTACTTGGTCAGCATAAACAATGATTCCCAAGTTTATAACAAAGGAAATGCAAATTAAGCAATTAACAATAAAATAAGCAGGAATTTGTTATCAGTCACGTAGTGAAATATGATATCCTGGGATAGTCTAGAATATAATCTAAGTTACTATACGGTGTCTGAAATATTATATAACATAATTGTAAAATTGAAAATTTTGTGATTTATTAATTAAAATTTATGAATATTGGCGCCTTTATTTATTTTAAATTTGTATTTGCTTTTATGTATGCCCTTTTATACCCAACTAACTCAGATTTTATTTTAAAAGTTTTACTTACTGTTTTAAATTTTTCTCTTACTCTTTCTCAGGATGCAGGTTCAATGGTTCTATCAATAATAGCATAATTTCAAATTTTACACACAAAATCAGTACACATTCATACAAAGAAACTAAACATTTTCAGAAAATAATAAGAAGTTGTTTAATTTATTTTTTCTAAAATTTTAACAAACAAAATTACTAAAATATCTTAAATTAACCACCTAAATTTAGAATCTCGAGATTATTTACCTTATTTAATTTTTATCGCTGCAGTTGGCTAAACTGTGTCGTTTAGTGTCTAGCTTCTCACCAAATCTACATCAGCTGTTTCCACGTTTATAAGTTTCAAATAATATGGCCGCTCAAACTTCCTACTGAAATTGTGTATTGTATTTACTTTCTTCCTGGTGATTTCCAGGTGCTTTTTCCCTGTTTTGTGATGTGATTAGTGTTCCACAACCTCCAACACTTTATCCCCAGCTGGATTAACTATACCAGGTAAGTACTTGCAAATTTTCACTGTTTCGCTGTTTATTTATTTTTATGTCATGAATTCTTATTTTATACTCTTTATTTACAAATCTTTACTTTTTACCATTGATTTTACTTTATACATTCCTTTTTATTTTCATTTAATTCGATTAGAAAATTTTTTTAAATCTGATTTTTTTTTATTCAATAACAACCAATCCATTCAATTTTTTCTCTCTGCTTCCTCTAATTTTATATATAGAAAAATCACCAAATTTCAAAAACAAATGACTACTTGTGACGCAAATTATTTTTCTTGTCAAATATTTTATATTTTGAAAATAAAAACTTTTATACTATATTTTGGTGCCTTTTTTAATACAATTTTCTTTTTCCTGATGCTTTCCTGAGCATTTTCTGTATATTAGCATGTGTTGCGTTCAGTATTAAAGTTTTTATCTTTCACGTCTCATTTTATAAAATTTTCTTAACGAGTGCCCTATAACTGTAAACAAACTACTTTTTATATAACTAGAACTTATTAACTACTCATAACAAATCTTTTCATATCTAAATTAACATATAACTTTGCTCAAAACTAATATTTTTGTTTCTACATTTTTGTAGGCTATCGAAGTTAGTTTTGCCCCTGTTACCACACTTTAACACGGTGTCTTGAACTACCCCCACTCACACACGAAGCACTGAGTGTCTTCTTTGTCCTGATGGCCTGTCTTTCCACATCGATGGATTTTCTGTTTAGTTTTGGATGAAAATATGGTTCAACTACGCTGTCACACATACAAAAATCAAGAAATGTTTATGTTTCAACCCCAATATTGGACAAATTATTATGGCATTCATCTAAACACATTACTGCACCCCTGTTTGGTAAGTTTTATTTCAGTTTATATTTACTTTTACAGACCATGCACTTTTTATATTTCGTTATGAAAGTTTTTATATAATTTACAATATTTTCCCCTGTTTATTGAATGTTGCTTTCTTAATTTTTATCTAAAGTTCAATTACATTGATTTTGTGCTAGATTTTTCATAAATTTCCCCTTTTACAAGTTTATACTATAACAATTGTCTCTTTTTTATAGGTGAAATCTTTCCCCTGAAATTATGCAACTTTTGATACTACTGAAGTTGATCGAAGTGAAATTTTTATGTGAGACTACATTGGTGACACCTTTTCGATGACAGGAAATACACAATAGTTCTCTCGTCAGCTCTGCCAGTGAAGATCCAGGACTTCAACTTGAAACACCTTTTTCTTGCTTTTTTTTATTTGTTTTTTCATTAAGTTTTATGGCCAATTTGGCTTTGCAAATACCTTATAACTAACTACATCTTTGAAATGAACAATAAATACTTAATTCTACTACACATATGTTAAAACTAAATTAAAATTATTTTCTGGAAATGTTCATTTATAAATGTATGCATGGTACTGTATTCATTAAACCTTTTATTTTTACTGCACGTTTGCACTCTGTTTTTGTACCGCTATTTATCTGCATTTTATCTGTATTTTATTTTATTCTAATGAAAACAATTAAAACCTTTTAAAACAATTTATAATGTTGCTAAATGTGACAATATATATATTATATGGCTCCGTGGTCTAGAGGTAACGTACTTGCCTCGAAACTTCGGGATCCCGGGTTAGATTCCCGGTCGAGGAACTGGGATTTTCCTGTGAGAGAGATTAATCGTATATATATATATATATATATATATATATATATGTGTGTGTATATATATATATATATATATATATATATATATATATATATATATATATATATATATATATATATATATATATATATATATATATATATATATATATATATATATATATATATATATCACTGGCGGTTCGTGGGTCAAGAGATAGGGAGGTCAATTAGAAAAGTTGACTGTAATAGCAGATGCAAATGAATCAGTTGAAACAACTTGTTAGTGAATTACCTAATAAAATGGGTAGCGATGGAATATCAACACAGATAATTAAAACTTCGTTTCAGGTTATTGGAAATAGATTCCTTAATGTTATAAACAGCTCATTGCAAACAGGGGTCTTTCCAACCATTTGGAAGAGCTCAGTTGTAACACCAGTTCCAAAAATTACAAACACTATATTGAGTGAACAACATCGGCCTATAAACTCGTTACCCATATTTGAAAAAATGTTAGAGTTGGTAGTGAAAGAACAATTAATTGGCTACTGTGATGCAAACAATATTTTAATACCTAAGCAATCCGGATTCAGAGAAGCACATTCATGTGAAAGTGCACTACAATGTATACTAGATGATTGGGCAAACGAAATTGACAGTGATAATATTATTGTGGCGGTATTTTTTGGACTTCAAACGCGCATTTGAGACTATAGATCGATGTCTGCTTCTATCTAAGTTAAAAAATATTGGTATTGAAGGCAAAGTGCTAGAGTGGTTTACGTCATACTTGACTGATCGGTATCAGAAGACAAAATTTGGAACAAGTGTATCTAGTGATAAGAAAACAGAATTTGGAGTGCCACAAGGTTCTGTACTTGGACCGGTATTGTTTATTATTTTTATAAATGATATTATTGAAGCCATTATGAACTGTAAAATACATCTCTTTGCAGATGACACAATGTTATATATATCAGGGAAAAATATCAATGAGATGGTAAGCACGATGAATAATGACCTTAAAAATGTATATATGTGGCTAAGTGATAACAATCTCAAAGTAAATATTGATAAATGTAAATGGATGGTACTAGGAAAAAAGTGTAAACTAAGAAATATAGATAATAGCAACATTAATATTAAATTAAATAATGAAATGCTAGACAAGGTAAAGGAAATAAAATATTTAGGAGTAATATTAGATGAACAACTAAGTTTCAAAAGTAATGTAGATTACATTGTAAAGAAAGTAGCAAAGAAAACAAATTTCCTACGGCGAGTATCCAGGGATGTATCAATGTTTACAAGACTAACAATCTATAAAAGTATAATTGCACCACATTTTGAATATTGCTCAACCCTATTACTATATCTAAATAACAATGAACTACAGATATTACAAAAAATGCAAAATAAGGCAATGCGAATAATATTACAATGCAACAGGTATACTCCAATAAACAACATGTTACAGATACTAAATTTCATGAATGTAAGACAAAGAATCTTACTACGAACACTACAATTTGTTTATAAGATAATAAATTCTACCTTACCGAGATATTTATATAGCAAAGTAACATATGTAGGAGATATACATGATCATAACACCCGGGGAAGAAATGACTTATACGTAGGAAGGCATTATTCATCGATAGCTCACAAATCACTATTTTGTAAAGGTTTTAAGGAATATAATAATTTACCATGTAAAATAAAAAATTGTAACGGACTTAAACAGTTTACACATCTATGTGTTAATTTTCTAAGGAATTTACCTTAACAAAGTTTCAGTGTAAGTATAGCTTTTTTGCAACTCAATGTATATATGTGTATGATAAGTTTCTTGTATTCTTACTGGTATTTTTGCTAAATAGAACTTTTCTAGTATATGAATGGTACTTACTAACTTAAACTTAAATATGATGTAAATAATATCAACTATCTATTGAAACATCGCATCATGTGTATACAGATATTTTTTATAGTTCCTTGCTTGTGTTTTACATGCTTTATCTATTTATTTATTTAATATTTATTTAATACCTTATTTTGTATTTTCTTTTATTTTATTTTATATTTTATATTTTGTATTTAATACTTTGTTTATTTTTTTATACAATAGTTATATTATACTTTACTTATGCTTACTTTATAACATGATTATGCTTCATTATGGTAGGTTAAATTGTATAGCAATTATATGCTAAATAAAGATTTCATTCATTCATTCATAATTTAAATCACTTTAAAAGGTAGGTAACCTTTTAAAGTGATTTAAATTCCAAGTCTATCCTCCGGACTTTTTGAGATGCAAAGTGGTCAATTACTTTTTTCATTAAAGTCTTTTATCTTCTTATTAATGCCCTTTCTATGGTAAGCATAGCTAAAGAAGATAACCTTTCCTGACGCATGGTATTTCTTAAAAATGTCTTTATTCTTTTAAGGTGGAAAAACAACGTTCACTTTCGACGGTAGTCATAGGGAGTACACAAGATTTTTAACAGTTTGACACTTTCAGAAAAAAGTATTGCACAAATTATTGTTAATAAAAAGCTGTAACAAAGCAACTGCACCTTCACTATTGGAAAAATCTTCTCGGCTATATAATACTTCTAATTCAGTTTTAAGTTTCAAATGATTTATGACTGAATACTCCGTTTAACTAATTTAAACATATCTTGAGGAAAACTTCTTTTATAATCTTTAAATCGATCTGCGTGAAATAACTGAGACACTGCTAAATGATTACTGAAGCCAAACCTGTTTTTGATCTCAGATGTAATTATATCACAAATCTCTAATGAAATTCTCCTTTTTGATTCTTCCGTTTACATCTCTGGGCAGACTTCATGGATGTCTCCTCCAAATAGCTATTCAAAATTTTATGTCTTCAATTTTACTATTAAAAACGTCAATACACTTATTTACTGTTATGACATCGATATTACATTTTTATAATTGATTGAACAATATATCACAATGAGGCATAACTAAATGAAAAAAATTTAACCAGTAAAGAAAATGTTCATTTTGTAAGTAGTTTTTTAAACCAATAGCTTGGTTTAGAGTGTTGTTTTCTGATTCATTATCAATGATTTTTTCTAAACAATCTAATAATTCTGTTCTCTATGCACTTTATATTAAAATTTCATCGTGTTGGAGCCGCTTTAGGTAATCTCACCTTAACAACATTATCTAACACGGCTGTTCTTTTTTAGCGATTTTCCAAAAGAATGAAAAAAGCTATGTAAATTAGCAAAAAAAATGTTTATGCCTTTATCCTGACTTGATGCTTTTTGTAAAATTAAATTTAGTTGATGAGCGTAACAATGAATAAAATTTGCTGAAGGATAACTTTTTTTAATTTTGGCTTGTACACCTCCAAAAGCACCACTCATTACTGATGCTCCATCGTAACTTTGTGCTATCAATTTTTTAGGACTTTCATTAATTTTCAGACATTCTAACTCTTTTAAAATTACATCTGTCAAATGCTGTGATGTTGTTCCTTGAGGCTGAATAAATTTCCAAAATCTCTCACATACAACACCGTCTAAAACGTATCTAAACACAAAAACTACTTGTACTTTATTCATAACCCAACTTATGTCCATCTTTCAGTTTTAATATATTTTGTACAACGCTCATATTTAATAGTAAACACCAAAAACACTGTTTTACTTAGTTTCACGACAAGTAGAGATTTAGTAATAAAATGTTCACAAATAAGAACATTAAAAACAACGCGACAGAATTTACCGACCAACGCGTACCTAGTCAGCATTAAGACTGCTCTATAGCTCTATTGAACTTCGTGCGTTACCGTTTCCGTAAATGTGTCAGGGACATTGTCCCTGCCGGTGTTTTCTGTCTCTTTTGCTTTCTGACGATTCGCGCATAAGTCTATTTCACTTAAATTCGTTATAAATTCGGTCCGTAACTAGCTTTGAAGACAAGTTGTGGACTGACCCAAGATTTTTAAATTCTATAAATGAATAATGTAATGAATAGAGGCTCGGTGCTCGGAGGGGATCCGAAATCCCTGCGATCTAGATATTTGAATAGTATTGTGCATGTGCATAGAATGAACTAGAAACTTTAATACTTATATTTTTTAAGAATATTAAAAATATATATATTATATATTTTTAAACTTCAGAAAATGAATAGCTATATATATATATATATATATATATATATATATATATATATATATATATATATATATATATATATATATATATATATATATATATATATACATATATATATATATATATATATATATATATATATATATATATATATATATATATATATATATATATATACATATATATATACATATGACACAATCCGCGTCAACCGGATCAGAGCTACGACCAAAATTAGGAGGAACCAAAAAAATCGACCAAGGACTCATTTTAAAGCTTAGAGCGTCTACTTTCAAATGCCAAGTGCGTCTTTGAAAAATCCAATATGGCGGCTCCAATGTGGCGGCCGGAAGCCGGAGAAGAATCGAGTGACCAGCAAAAAAAGCTTGTAAAAATAAAAATTCGCAACCGATTGGGTCATATCTTGACTGAAATTGTAGCCGATGGACGCCGCTAAAAAGCTGGCGTGGTAGGTTGACAAAATCCAACATGGCGGATCCAATATGGCGGTCAAAATTCCAATATGGTGGCCGAATTTTTGAAAATCAACCGATTTGCACCAAATTTGCTTTTCGGGGGTTTTGATGGTCACTGATCACGAATCCGAGGTCAGATTTGCGATACTCAAGATGGCGAATCCAAGATGGCGGACGAAATTTTTGAAAATCAACCGATTTGTACCAAATTTGTTCTTCGCGGGTTTTTGGGGTAGCCGATTACGAACCTGAGGTCAAATTTCCAAAATTCTTAAATTCAATATGGCGGATATAAGATGGCTGATCTAACAAGGCGGCGATATTTTCGAAAATCAGCCGATAGACATCAAATTTTATGTAAGGGGGTTCTTGTGGTCACTGATAAATCTGTGATAGTGTTACGTATATTTGGCTAGAATAGATAGTAACATTTTTTTTATACATATAAGGCCCTTGGTTCACTCAGCGGCGACTTTAGGGCGTGGGAGTAGTTCTATATTTTACAGGGCGTCAAGTAATTTATTTCTCCCAAATATGTATTTTTTTTTTTTTTTTTTTACATAAGCTAGAGACACTAAATTACTAAATTGCCTCTTTATAGTATCGAGCCAGCAGGTAAGCGATAATTGTAGTTTTCAATAAAAGAGAAATATAAAATGATATTTAATTTAGAATTTATTAGAAACAAATTAGAATAGCTGTCAAATGGCTAACACATGCATTAGTTTGAGAGAGCATATAAATATTAAAATTTATATAATTATGTAAAACCTAGCTCTTGCAAGAGTAACCAAACTGGGATGAAAGTATGGGAAAAATACTTTGTCCGAGTTCAGGAACAAAAAAATTATATATAGAAAGTTAGAATATATCTAGAGTATGAATATTTGCTGGTATTAATAACTGTAAATTAATATAAGTAACCTTAATATTATTATATACATACAGGGGTTGCTAATTACGTATTAATAAAATAATTAGTTCTGAAACTTTTCTGCAATATATATACAAAAATAAGTTTATTCTTTATGATAGCCTCTATCAATAAGACTATGTAATTAAACAGGTTTAAACGAAAAAAACTGCTAAAGAAAATTCCCACAATGGGGTACTTAGCCGGCTCCAGCGAAGGCAGGGCGCTTGGTGCTGTGTAGCGGCGTACTTTGTCGGACGGCCTAGTCCTGGACGTCTACTTCAAAAGTGACAAACAGCTCGGGGTTGCAAATATTACATAAATCGAAATTACGCTGTATTCAATTCCTTGGCTCACAGTAAAAACCATGCAAAACCACGAGGGGAACAAAAACGCCTAAACGGAAAAGAAAGAAAAAAAATAGATAGCACGATAAATTCCACATTTATGTACATGAGTTTACACTGATTAAAAATTAATTCTGATGTATTAATTTAATTTTAAAATTAAAAAAAAAATGATTAATAATAAATTTTATACGAACCTCTAGCACACAATCCTTATTGCAGAAGCGTTTTTAAACATTAATATGTATCGCAAAATCAAAAATCCGTAGATACGATTCCAGATATAAATTCAATATATTCAGTAATCAACAATTTTACACCTGTTTATGAATTTAAACTTATATCCGTCTAAAACGAGAAATTTAATATATTTTAGTTTAAATCACTAGATATACATTCTTACTGAACGAACAATAAATATTTTAATCGCCTGGTGCGATTTTAACAGTACAAGAAATTTCCAAAAAAACTACCAGTGTCGTAGTACGGCACGGGGTTATTAGAATTGAAATGCAGCGTAATTATTATATTCTTAATTTTTATACGAATATTTATTAAATAATTTATACGTATCAGAAATTAAAAATTTTGACAGACTGAGAGTCAAGGCTCATTCATGGCTCAAAATCAATTAGTTATTGCTCAACAGTATTGAAATTTTAGCAAATCACTGAAGCATATGTGGAGTAATGATTATTTTTATGAGTTTTTTTTTTATTACCTATTAAGTAATTAATCTACTACAGGTTGAAATTGTCGGAACCAGGACAACAAATTAAAATAAAACGCTACCTTGCATACGTTTCGTTTAATAAGCTTAAACTTCTCAGGGCTCAATAGCCAAATAATTATGTAAAAATTCCACAACAGAATTTTTTTTAAAGAACCACGTCTGTGGGCATAACAATTACAAGACCAATCAATTTGAAAGTCAATAAAATATACATATATGTAGACATTAGACACAGAACAGATTAAAATTTAACAATGTTCTTAACCAATATTTTTTAAAAATCAACCGATTTGCACCAAATTTGGTATACTGCGATTTTTGGGGTTGCTGAATACGAATCTAAGGTCAGAGTTTTAAAATTCAAGTAAGGGACCCAATGTGGCGGAAAAACATAACCCAATCCACTATATTAAGTCCGTCATCTTGGATTTTGTAAACCGATCTTCGGATTCGTAATCGGCGACCCAAAAAACCCCCGTATAACAAATTTGGTACATACCGGTTGATTTTCGAAAATTTCGTCCGCCATCTTGGATCCGCCATCTTGAGTCTAGCAAATCTGACCTCGGATTCGTAATCAGTGATAGCCAAAATCCCCGTATACCAAATTTGGTGCAAATCGGTTGATTTTCAAAAAATTCGGCCACCATATTGGATTCACCATGTTGGATTTTGCCAACTTACCACGCCAGCTTTTTAGGGGCGTCCATCAGCTACAATTTGAGCCAAGAAACGACCCGATAGGTTGCGAATTTTTATTTTTACAAGCTTTTTTTTGCTGGACACTCAATTTTTCTCCCGCTTCCGACCGCCATATATATATATATATATATATATATATATATATATATATATATATATATATATATATATATATATATATATATATATATATATATATATATATATATATATATATATATATATATATATATATATATATATATATATATATATATATATATAAGAAAAGATAATAATTTTGAGGATGCAGTCAAAAGGGTAAGATATCTAGGCCGAGCAAAGAAAACTCTTTGTTACTTGTCAAGCTTTCGGAATATTTTATTTCCTTCTTCAGGACATCTATAAAGTTAAAATACTTATATAGAAAATAATTACAAAAATTATTTATTAAAAACTACTTACTAACTTGAGGTTATTGTCTAAAAAACATCACAGTTTTAAGAAATACAACGACTTTCCCGTCGAAATGAAGAAAAACAAACATTTTCATAAACTTCTATGTTACAAACATTAGTGAAAGATATAATCAAAATGGACGGAAAAACAATTTGAACAATTCATCACGTTTAAAAGTTAAAATGAAATCGCAGCCACATGTTATCGAGTTCGAAAACAATGGGCCTAAAAAAAGAATTTCTTTGAAAAAAAGGAAAGATATAAAAACTTTTACATTTAATATTTCGTACAATGACTGGTTACTATAATTATTTTTATTGCCAACTTATTTTATGGTGGGAAAATTTGAATTAATTTATTTTACAAATTTTTTTAAAAAAATTGAATTTGGGTAACTATCTATAATTATCTCTCTCTAATTTTAGAATATAAGTATAAATCTTGCTTAAATTTTCTATGTCTGATTTTTTATTTAAAAAATTTTCTTCTTTATTTATATATAACATTTCAAGGAAAGTTCTCTTTTTATAGTTATTCTCAACCGTCAAAACTTTGGCATTTTCATAACTCATTTTATGTCCTGTATTGATGACATGTTCTGCTAAAGCACAAGATTTAACATTTCTTTTGCAATCACTTATATGTGAGGTTACACGACCTTTTAGTGTCCTTGATGTCTGTCCTATGTATGCTCCATTGCAATTGTTGCATTCAATGCGGTATACTACATTAGATTTTTCATTTGCCTTAAGGGGGAGTTTTAATTTTACTGTGAAGCGTTGATATGGTTTTTTATGTTTTTTATTTGCTATTTTAATATCTAAGTCTTTGAATAAATTCATTAATTTTGGAGTTAAATTTTCAATATAGGGTAGTGAACGGAAAATATTACTATTATTGTTATTCTCATTATTATCTATAATAATGTTGTTACTATTATTGTTATCATTTCTATTAAAGGTTATATTAGTGTTATTGTGCAATACATTTGTACTGCTTAAATTTTGAGGAGTATTGAAAAGTAAACGATTTACTAACGATTGTGGGTAAGAATTCTCAATTAAAATATTTTTTAATTTTTTAAGGGAGATGTCTCGGTAATGAGGATGGGAGACCTTAATTATTCTGTTTTTTAAAGCTAAAATTAGGTTGATTTTCATACGATGAGGATGGTAAGAATGATAGTTTATATATCTATCACTGCTCATTGGTTTTCTATACCAACTTGTACGTAGAATGTTATTTTCAGTTCTGTGTACTCTCATATCCAAAAAAGGAATATTATTTTCCATTTCTTTTTCTACTGTGAACTGTATATTTTCGTCATAGCTATTAAATATGTTTAATATTGCATCAACACTGTTAACTTTAACAGAAAGTAAAAGGTCATCAACATAACGTTTAATAAATGGAATGTTAAGTGGAATTTTAATAAGACAATCCCCTAACCAAATCATCCAATACAAAGTTTACTAAAATGGGTGAAATTTTGGATCCCATAGGTGTCCCAAAAATTTGTTTATAGTAACAATTATTAAATTCTAAATAATTTGAATCAGTCATATATATATATATATATATATATATATATATATATATATATATATATATATATATATATATATATATATATATATATATATATATATATATATATATATATATATATATATATATATATATATATATATATATATATATATATACATATATATATATATATATATATATATATATATATATATATATATATATATATATATATATATATATATATATATATATATATATATATATACAGTATGTCCGCGGATGGGGTTTACAATAGGTGTAATGGCTGAAATTTTTAACTTTGAGAAAATGTTATTCTTTATAAAAGTTTTTGCTTGCCTAAGAATAGTAGTGACGTTGACAAGAATTATATTTTTTATACGGAGTGATCAAAAATTACAAAAAACTTAAAATTCCGTAAGAGTAAACTGGTTCTATTTTTTATTTTGGAACAAAATGTGAAATAAAAAAGTTGTTTCTAATTATATGGTCTGTCCAAATCCAAAATATCATTTGAATATTGCAATGTTTCGGAAACTAGTGAATTTTTAGTAAAAATTTTATTTTACGAACATCCTGTATATATATATATATATATATATATATATATATATATATATATATATATATATATATATATATATATATATATATATATATATATATATATATATATATATATATATATATATATATATATATATATATATATATATATACAGTATGTCCGCGGATGGGGTTTACAATAGGTGTAATGGCTGAAATTTTTAACTTTGAGAAAATGTTATTCTTTATAAAAAGTTTTTGCTTGCCTAAGAATAGTAGTGACGTTGACAAGAATTATATTTTTTATACGGAGTGATCAAAAATTACAAAAACTTAAAATTCCGTAAGAGTAAACTGGTTCTATTTTTTATTTTGGAACAAAATGTGAAATAAAAAAGTTGTTTCTAATTATATGGTCTGTCCAAATCCAAAATATCATTTGAATATTGCAATGTTTCGGAAACTAGTGAATTTTTTAGTAAAATTTTATTTTACGAACATCCTGTATAATTCCTGTAATGTTCTTTTTGATTGTTAGGTGCATGTACGTCTACATATCATGACATATCTGCATTAAAAAATAATTTTTAAAATGTTAGCTGTCGAGCAAAGAATTTTTTTAGTACAGTGTTATGGAGACAGTAAAAGTTCATACCGTTACGTTATTCAAAAATTTAGTCAGAGATTTCCCAATGTGTATGTTTCGAGAAAGGCAGTTCATAATTGGTCAAAAAATTTTAAAAAACTGGTTCAGTGCTTGACGTAAAGAAAGAGAAGAAAAAATATGATCAAAATGACGCTGCCACATTATTAGTGTTGGCATCTGTTGCTGGAAATCCCAAAATTTCGTTGAGAAATCGAGCCTGGCATTAGTGGTGGTTAAAATAAGTTGCATCCAAAAAATTTTTAAATAAAATAAAATATTTCCATACAAACCACTATTTAACCATACCTTAGAAGAAGGGGACGAAGCAAAACAACTAGATTTCTGTTAATGGGTAGGAAATGAAATTTTAAGTGGCAACACGAATTTTTATAAATTTATTATGTTCTCCCACGAGTCGACTTTTTCAACAAATGGGACTGTAGCTTAACAACATTTAAGGTATTGGAGTGAGACCAACCCCGAATTTAGGATTTCTACCGGAAGGCAATATTTAAAAAAAGTAAATGTCTGGTGCGCTATTTCGTATCATGGCATAATAGGGCCATACTTTTTTGAAAATACGTGCAATGGTAACTGTTATTTACATATGCTTAATACATTCTTTTTTGATCAGTTAGAAGCCTTGCCGTTGGAATATCGTAATAGAATGTAATTTCAGCAGGATGGATGTCCAGCACATCATGCCTGCGTCGTACGTAATTGGCTTAATAGCACATTTGGGCAAAGGTGGATTGGACGAGGCGGTCCAGTTTTGTGGCCCCCAAGAAGTCCAGATTTGACAATTGCGGATACATTTCTCTGAGGGCGTCTAAAACAAATTACCTACCGACAACCCATAGACAACGACGTTGAAATTCTAAAGCAGCGCATTTCGGTAGCTGTGCAATCAATTTCCATTGAGGAAGTTAGAAGTAGTTTTCACAACATTCGAAAACGAATGGAAACATGCGTTCAATTTGGTGGAGGAATTTTTGAATTGTAATATTTAATAAAGTCAGAAACCTCAAATAATATGTATGCAGTTTTATAAAATCAAAATTGTTTATCAGGTATTTATTCTCCTTGTTCGAATGCAATTGAGGAGTAGACTTGCAAAACGCAGTTTGTCCAAAATTGTAAATTTTGAGGAATCGCAAAAACCTGGTGCTTGATAACGGCTTTAGTTACTGAGTTGCGGTTTGTACTAAAAAATCAAGAAGAAATAGTAAGAGTTATTACTAGATTTGCAGACAGGAAAACGCGAAAATAGTTATTTTATTAAAAAAAAAAGAGCTGGACAAAATGCTATTTGCATGTTTCTAGCATTTTGATTGTCGCGCAAACAGATTTTTGCATATGAAAATAAAAAAAAACATGTTTTCAATAACCAGTATCTTTATTTTTATTTTTCATAAACTTTAAATAAAATTTACTTCCTCCATGTCGTTACACTCACATTCCTCATTTTCTTCAACAACCGTTTCTCCATCTTCACAGTACTCTGCAAAAATTGGACCTAACCATTCCAACTCTGGATCATGGATCCAGTTTTCTCCAGATAATGATTCCAGTAATTTTTTTAAACTGGCTATTTTTTTCTTCTTTATCTTATGACCCAAAGGTAGCTCCGGTAACTCTACTTGGTCGAATCGTGCACGTGGTTTTAGTAGCGATTGGAACTTTTTTTGTCTTATCTGAATTGCGATTTAGTACTTCACTTTTTATCAAAATATTGTTGGTGGTAACTTTTTTTTAATAAGAAGTCTTCGACAAGAACTTATGCCAATCACTTTTTTTGAGCCACAACAACATATTTTTGATATCAAACAAATTCCAGTCTAATCCAAGTTTTCGTACCTCGCCCACTTTGGTGTAGTGATCCCAATATGCATCTGGAGTTTTAATGATACTGTGAGACCTTAATATTTTTTCAATGCGCCCAAAGATACGATCGGCGGGAAGATAGGAATGACCTTTGATCGGAAATATAATTTCTATTTCCTTTACATTATTTTCACCTGACAACTTATGGAGCCACCACATCAAAGCATGTACGACGTGACTATTTTTGTTTTGGCCCCCACAGCCATCTGTAAAAAAAACGGATTTTCGTCACATTTTCAGGAAATTGAGCTTTTTTTCAAAAAATCAATAACAGCAGATGATGTCTCAGTAGACCCCCTAGCTGCTTGGTGCTCCATCCACGTGTAGAATATTGGTTCCTGAAAATTAAGTTTGGTAATGCAAGAAAAATATATTGACAGCTGTTGAGCGTAAAATGCCTCCTGGATAGGTACCTTTGGTAATACCTGAACTTGCTGTAAATCAAAGCAATATAAAATTGCATTTGGTTCTTCAGCTTTCATTAGCTTATAGAATTGTGATGCACGAAATTTGTGTACTTTAACTTCAGTGGATATTTTCTGTTTTTCAGAAGGGCTTTGAGATATACTTATTTTGGTTTGTGTTCTTACGCAGTAGCTACAAACATCAGTAGCAGAACTGCCGAATCCTATATTAAAATGTTTATTAAATACCCGGCTGAAATACCTGTAATTTAGTTTTAAAATGTTCGGTGCATCTTTGTTATATAATTTCCAAAGTATACAAATGGTGAACTCAGAAGATACATAGATCCTTCGAGACTTCTTCCTTCCATAGTGACTCTCTTTTCCTTGTAATTGACTAATAAACGATTTCATAGTATCCAATTTTTCTACAAACTTAAAAGCTCGTCTATCGCCTCCTCTTTTTTCTTTTATAACTTCTTCGCCATCCTGGATTTTTTTACAAATTGTATTAAGCCTCCTTTGACCAACGTTGTATACAGCCATTATAAACTTCTGACAAACTTGTAATTTTTGTCGATTGATGTATACCTGAAAAAAATCTAATGAAACATACCTATTAACTGAAAAAAGCAACAGAACATCAAAAGCTTCAACACCCTGTATCTCTGTAACAAAGCATTTCCGGACACATGACAATAGGAAGTTTTTTCGCATTATTAATGAAACGCCTTGCATGTTGTTATTAAATTTTAACTTACGTAATATTTTATAGAAAAAGAGTGAGGTTTTCCCCCAGGTTTGCGACTTCTTTTTCGTTTAGGCACATCTAACTTAATGTAGCTGGCTAAAATTCCATCTTGAATAACTTTATTGGGATTGTTGTAAAAAACTTCCCGAAGTTTTATTACATCATCTCGACCTATTTGCCTACATTGTAAGTTTGAATTCTTATGGTTACAAACTATATTGAATTGTAGTAAATCAGGGTCATGGTTTGAATATCTGAAATAATCATAGAATCTATACATCAAAAATTTAAATTATCCATTTTATTCATACCTCACTTGTTTTTCTCTTTCTGGATGTTAAATTTACTAGTCGTTTCCGACTACCACGATCACTGTTACCAACAATGTGCTCACCATCAACAGATTCCATTTTTACTGAAAACGTTGTAAATAAGTCGCAAATAATCAAAACACACCATGCCCGCAAGTAAACTGAAACAACACTAACAGTAACCACCTGTTTACGGCTGGACTAAACGCGGTTTGTTCGTCTAGCGGACAAAATGCTATTCGTTTGTCTAATTTCCATGGACTAAATGCATTTTGCATGTCCAAGTGGTTTTCATGGTACATTTTAGGTAGGATATAATGCGATTTGAAAGTTCAATATTTTATGAAACGATAGCCAGTCAACTGAATATTGTAACGCCATCTTTAGTTGAAAACTTGAAAATTTGGGCAAACTGCGTTTTGCAAGTCTGCTCTCCAATTGGCTAAATAAAAATTGACAAAAACCGACTAGTATTTTACTAAAAATTCACTAATTTCTGAAACATTGCAATATTCAAATGAAATTTTGGATTTGGACAGACCATATAATTAGAAACAACTTTTTTTATTTTACATTTTGTTCCAAAATAAAAAATAGAACCAGTTTACTCTTACGGAATATTAAGTTTTTTGTAATTTTTGATCACCCTGTATAAAAAATATAATTTTTGTCAACGTCACTACTATTTTTTAGGCAAGCAAAAACTTTTATAAAGAGACGAAGTATTGCAGTGCATTTTCAACTTGCCCCGTAAATATGACGCAGAGTAAAAATTTCGACGGGACAGTGATTATCTATGCCACCTAGCAATGAGGCTGAGCATTATAAGACGGTAAAACTACAAAAAACTATGACATTATTCAGTTTTTACTGTTACAGTATTAGTTCTAAATGGTCAACAATAGATGCTTCGAGGCGCCATCTCGTGTTCATCCGTGATAAATTGGCTTCACCTGATTTATTTTTCTTTATATTTCTAGTTAATGCCATTAATCAATATTTTTAATAAAGCTCTATTGCAATATGCTAAAAATAATGTTTTACAAAATTACTTGTTACAGGAAGACGTCCGAGCGACTAAACTTCCTCTAGACTCATTTTAATATACCAAAATATTTGTAGTCGTACCCAGCGCAAGGCCAATCAGAGCGCGCCGAGCGCTGTTCGACTAGGCTCCGCCTACTTTCACCAGTATAAATATAACTGCATTCCTTCACTCGATATCACTCTGCCGCTGCTACTCAAACCTCACACTTCGCTCTCTCAGAAGTTTTTCAACAAAACTTATATCATTCTTTTATTTTACCACCTTCCAATTTCAGGGAAGTGATTAATTATTTAACCAGTGTTAAATAAATGAAGTTCATAAATTCAAATTAAATATTAAATAAAAAAAGAATTGACTTACAAAAAATTTTGATAACTAAAAATCAGGCAAATACACTTGCATTAAAAAGAAATCATTTCAATAAAATAAAGATAAGAAAATTTCAAGTTTAGCAAGAAACTTTACAGTTCAAATTTCAAAAGAAAATAATAAAAATAAAATTCACTTTATAAATTTTAATTAAATAACGAAAAGGCAGAGTGTTCAGGCTTGTATCAAAGCCACCCTTTTTTGAAAAGAATTCGTATTGCAACCACCGGCTCGTTATTGAGCCACCCCTAATTTTGAAAAGAAACGTATTACGCTAAGAAGAACATGGAATCTATCTTTAATTTCACTATGGATATGGAAGAGGCTCTTCAGCGTGCGGCATCACCGTCGCAAGGCCGAAAGGCCCGACATAGTGGGGCCAGGGTTGGAAAATCCTAGAACCTAAGAAAAAGAAAGACGCCGATTGGTTCCTGGTCTTTGACGCAGTGGCGTCCAACAGAGAAATAGAAAAATTTATCATTGCAAGAGCAACATTACAGAGAAGGAAGTTCACCAGGACCAGGCGCATCCGCACACAGCTTTTCTAGAAAAGTCGATTCTCGAATTTTCGAAACCCTATAAATACAGATGAGACCTCCCCGAGCCGTCAGGATTCTGGACTTAAACACTGTAAGTTATCATTATATTAGTATATTAATAAAATCATTCAAAGGATATTTTTTATTGTACAATTATATAACAATAAATTGTTCTATGTTTTAACGCATGTACAGCTTTTTTATCAAAACTTCACTATGGAGAACTAATAAATTCGACTTCGTATTGATACCAATAGTTCAGGGGCTTATCCCCATATGAGTGCAAGACTATTTTCAGTCAATAATTAATTATTGTCCCGCGCTACACAGGAAAGTAAACAAGATAAACATTCCATATGCTGTACAGGAAATATGGACATATCTAAGCTCAGCCTAGAAACGTACCCACTCCTAATTAAATAATTTCATTAAACTCTTAACTGCTTTACTTTGAGTTCGTTTTTGTCAGACCCCATGAGGACATCAAAGACCCTCGAAGGGGTGCTAGGGAGTTAAGAGCGACCAGTGTTGACAAAAAACCGATAAACAAGTAAACATATCATCACAGCCGGGCATTATTTAATAACAGAACGAGAGATAAAATGTTTACGCTCCTATCACTAAATAAATAGGCCACCTCAAAGCACTTAACCGTAGGCGTGGTCAAAATCAAATATTCAGGGGCATGCATATGGCGCCCAACAGCGGGCCTTCCAAGTAAAACAAGAGAGATTTACACCCAACAAACAAGAACAGTTATAGAAGAGCAGTTATTGAAGCAATAGCATAGAAGCAAGAAGCGTCTAGAAGAAGAAAGAAGAACCAACGCAGAAGATTGAAGAAAAGAAGAAACCGAAGATAGAGACACAACGCAGAAGATAGAAACGAATTCAACTATGTCCCAATCACGAGCCAGAATTCCAACCACACAAGAAACTACAGAAGCATAGTCAAGTGCCATGAACACGATAGCGACAATACCAAACGATCAAATGGAATGGACATTCCATAACTTACCAAGACGCGACGAAAATATTAACTTGCCAGCCAACAGCTCGACCCCAGCAGGAGTCCGTGAAGCCGATCCCAATAACGAAGCCGCACAAATTCTTGCCCGCTCACTAGTCAATATAATGAACACCAACGTGCAGAGAGAACCACCTAGAAATATCAGCGTGCTGCTGCCAGTATTTCATGGATGGGAGCACGAAGACCCAGAAATATTTCTCCATCGACTAATTAAGTATTTCGATAGAAGCCAGATACAAGACGAAGAAGACAGGGTAGCAATAGCCAGCAGCCAATTAAGGGAATATGCCGTAAGATGGTACGAGCATTACCAAAACCTGTACATGACCTTTCAACGCTTTCAAGACAGGCTAAAACGAAAGACAACTCAGCTTCCATATTAGCCACCGCCAGATCCAGACTCTACGGGCAGAAACAAACAGAATCAGAACCCGTGGCAGTATTCATAATGAGAAAAACCAGCCTCTTCAATAGACTTGACCCACACATACCAGAGGACACGATGGTGAGCATCAGCATCGAACTAATCAACCCAGAAATGCGATCCAGACTAAGAACGTCGTATTTCCAACAACCGGAAGAGCTAATAGAAGCCGCCACAGTCATAGAAAACGACTCAGACATTATAAGACAAGTCAATCGGAGGCAACAATACAGAGAGGTAACACCATCATACAACCCACGGGTATCAAACACCAATAAGATAGTTCCTCAAGAACAACAAGCAACGAGACAATTCACGCCAGGCCCACCAGTAAACCGAAACCACACCAACGCCGTACCCCAGCAGTCTATGAATAACAAAGAAACAACCCAGGGTTTCAAGAGGAGAAACGCTAACCAACCATCCATAAATCAATTGACAGACAGCTCGGTAACCAAACGAGACATCTCCATTCAAGCAGACGTTGCCGAGATAGACCCATTCCATGACTGGGAAGAGGACTCGCTAGCAGAATACATAGCCATCCAAGGCTATATGGCAAAAAACCAAAAGCCGTCCACGAACAAACTACTCAGAATTAAAATACAACTAAATGACACATCGTATCTGGCGCTCGTAGATTCCGGAGCTGCAACGAACGCCATCAGGGCTACACTATTACCAAATATACATAACCCCAGATCAAAACAAATACAATTAGCCTGTGGAACCAAAGAAGTAATCACCTATGGCGAAACCGAAGTCCCCATACGAATAAGACAAGAGACGATACCGATTAAGTTCCAGGTAATAGCCGAATTAAATGAACTAGTCATATTGGGAACCCCATTTTTAAACCAGCATCACATACTCATTGATTTTCAAAGAAAGTGCCTACATTTTGGCGTACAACAAAGATGAACGATCTACTGGGACTCAGTCAACAAATCTCTGAAAGAACAAACCAAAGTACCACCTGAACTACAAGTTCCGGAAGAACGCTATGCACAATTGAAGCCAATCCTGGAAGAGGTTGCCAATTTATTTCAAGAAACAACGACTCAGCTAACCACCACTACCTCGAAACACGCTATCATCTTAACAGAACAAAGGACGATCAACCAAAAACCATATCCCGTGACTCCACACAAAAGGAAAATACTATACGAACAAATTGACGAGATGCTACAAGCGGGGGTCATCGAACCATCGCATTCCGAATTCAGCTCGCCACCTGTCATAATAGAAAGGACAAATAAGAAACCACCATTTTGCGTGGATTACAGAAGACTAAACGACATCACCAAGAATGAACCTTCAGTGCTTCCAAAGATCCAAGATAACCTCAAGGATCTGGGAGATTCAAAATATTTTTCCCTGCTAGATCTCAAAGCAGGCTATTGGCAAATACCTATGGAGGAAGATTCAAAAAAATACACAGCATTTTCAACGCCCGACGGAGGCTTATATCATTTCAACGTAATGCCCTTGGGCTGAAAGGAGCTCAAGCGACGTTTCAACGATTGATGACCCACGAAGTCTTAACCGGATTCTTACACAAATTCGTAAAAGTCTATCTAGACGACATCCTAGTATACAGCCCGACCCTAGCTAAGCACATGCAACATCTTCAACTAGTATTTGAGAGACTTCAACCTCGCAACCTAAAGATCTCGCCGGAAAAATGCAGATTCACCCAAATCCACCTGGATTATCTGGGGTATCATATAGAAGCAGAAAAGACCAAGCCGCGACTGAAATACATTCAAGCGATACAAGACTTCCCCACACCAACCACAAAAAAGCAATTACAAAGCTTTTTAGGAACCATAAATTGGGTCAGGGAATATATACCAAATGTCGCCGAAATAACAGTACCATTAACCGAGTTCTTGCACAAAGACAAGAAATATAAATGGAGCTCTAATTGCCAAGAAGCATTTGAACAACTAAAGGACCTTGCTTCCAAACCTTTAGCACTTCATCGGCCCGACTACAACCGAACCTTCATCCTCCAAACTGACGCAAGCACGAAGGGAATAGCCTGTGTACTATACCAAGAAACGGACACCGGAGACAAACATATCATCTCCCATTCAAGCTCAACCCTGAACCCTATACAACAGAAATATCATATCAACGAAATCAAAGCTCTCAGCGTTATATGGGACATAAAAAAATACCGCTACTTCCCTGGAAGACGTCCACTTCATACTCAGAACGGATAGCCGTACACTACTCTGGCTGCACAAGAACCGAGACACCAAGTCAAAACTTACCCGATGGTCACTATTACTACAAGAATATACCTTCACCATAGAACACTGTCCCGGCAAACTCAACCAACTGCCAGATTTCCTAAGCAGAAATCCGAGCTCAGAAGAACCAAGAATAAGTGTGGATGAAGACAGAATGTTACCACCATCATTCATACCTCAGGAAAGAAATGAGTCAACCACGCATATTAATATCCTCGATCACGGAGTACTATATCTAGAAGTGATAGAGGCTCAGAGACGCTCAAACCGACTAAGAAGGGATAAACAGAAATGGCTGAACCTGCAAGTAAACCAACCACAAACCCCAGGAGAACAGCGCTTCTATGATAAACACGTGGTAGAACAAAACTTAATATGGCGACGATACCAAGGGAAACAAAAGCTTATAGTACTCCGGGAAAAAATGCAGCAAGTTACAAATGGCACCACGACAATGAAGACTGCTCGCACCCCGTAAGAGACGAAACAATCAGAAAAATCCAACAAATATATTACTGGAAATCGATGGCTCAACAAGTCGTACTTTACATAAAGAGATGCCTTGTCTGCGCAGCAGTAAAGACCAGGCAAATACAACAAGAGGCACCTGCAAGCGCATCAGCCCACTGGACCTTTCGAAACGATCAGTATAGACATACTCGGACCATATCCGCTAACTCCCAGACAAAACAGATACATGATCATGGTAGAAGATCCTTTTATGAAATGGGTAGAAGCCAAATCGTTTCCCAAAGTCAACATAAACATAATACTAAGATATCTAGAAGAAGAAATTATCTCCAGATACGGAACACCGAGGAAAATCATCTCGGACCATGGTACTAGTTTCCAAAGCAACGCATACCAAAGATATTGCGCCAGAAACAATATAGAAATCCTCTACTCGGCAGTAGAGCACCAAAGAGCCAATCCTGTGGAAAGGCGCGTACAAGAATTCAAAAAGGTTCTCCGATCATTAATGCATGAACAACGAGAAGAAACGTGGGACTTGTATATTCAAAAAGCCCTTTATGTCCTACGCACCAGAAGAAACGCCGCCACGGCAGAAACCCCAAGCAAAGCACTATTAGGGTACGAATTACCACTACCAGGACACTGGGAAATTCCGCTATACGATAGGAAACGCCGTAGAGCAAGACATATACCGGTAGCAGAAATAAGGAACAGACACGTAGAATACCAAATAAGAAAATACGCTAAAGCGGACCTGACCCCAAAGGTAATGTTCAGACCAGGAGACAGAGTACTAACACGAAAACCCGTCAGCACGAAAAAACAATTAGGCCCATCCTGGGCAGGGCCTTATATCATAAATAGAAAAATAAGCAATGAAATATATGCGTTAGACAGAAAGGGCATATGATAACTCTACATGTCGATCAACTAAGACCCGCACTACCTGGAAATGAATTAATAGACCAAGCACCAGAATAAGACTCGGACTCAGACCACGATCCAGGCCCCGAAAAATAATCATCAGACGAAGAAATCGAAGACGTACCACCAGCAGGAATCGAACCGGAGCCCGGACCATCCAACCAACTGGAAGCACCGGACGGCCCAATACGACGACCAAGAAGAAGATCACGACTCGTAATAATAGGTTAGCCAAACAAAAAACTTTCTTTCATACTGTAACTAGAATCACAAAATACCCAAAAGCAGCTTCTCCAAAAAACGGGGGGTGTTACAGGAAGACGTCCCAGCGACTAAACTTCCGCTAGACCCATTTTAATATACCAAAATATTTTATACTAAACCTAGGAAAAAAGAAATACTCTGATTGGTTCCGTCTTTGACGCAGGCCACGGCCCACATATAAATATAACAATAGATCATTCTAGAGAAGCATTACAGAAAGGAAATTCACTAGGACCAGGCGCGATCTGCACACAAATTTGCTAGAACATTCGATTCTCGAATTTTCGAACCCCTATAAATACATATGATAAATCAAAAGCCAGTCAGTCATAGCCCAATCCATCAATACTTAGCTCTAGCCACTAAACAGCTCTGAATATAAACTAATAACTAATTATTTTAATATAATAACACAGTTTATCTCTCAAATAAGTATATATTAAGTGTAGAAAAGTGGTGATATTGTGGGGTTTTTCATTAGTAGTGGAAATCTTATCACATTTAGCGGAATATTGTGCTATTATAAAGCTGCTTTTGCCTTTTTTGGATTCTAGACTTAAACACTGTAAGTTATCATTATATTACTATATTAATAAAATCATTCATAGGTTATTTTTGATTGTACAATTAATTAAAAATAAATTGTTCTATGTTTTAACGCATGTACATATTTTTATCAAAACCTTCACTATAACTAATTTAATTCAAAGTCATATTGATACCGATAGTTCAGGGGCTTATCCCCATATGAGTGCAAGACTATTTTCAGTCAATAATTAATTATTGTCAAGCAGCTAACAAATTAAACAAGATAAACATTACATATGCTGATAGGGTTACACCACATATCTAAAATCACCCTACAGACGTACTCCACTCTTAATTAAATAATTTTATTAAACTCTTAACTGCTTTGCTTTTAGTTTGTTTTTTGTCAGGCCCCCTGAGGACATCAAGAGAGATTCCTTAGGCAGGGGTGATAAAGGGGAGTTAAGAGCGACCCCCTGTTGACAAAAAACCGATAAACAAGTAAACATATCATCACAGCCGGACATTATTTAATAACAGAACGAGAGATAAAAAGTGTACGCTCCTATCACTAAATAAATAGGCCACCTCAAGGCACTTAACCGTAGGCGTGGTCAAAATCAAATATTCAGGGGCGTGCATATACTGCGGACTGTGGAAACGTAAAATACGCCAGATATTCAAATATACTCTTCGTTAAAGTTGCATTGAAAACTTTTCGTAGTTCATCCAAATCTACTGAGCTATACACACACAACTAGCAGTAACTTTATGTTTATAATGCAACGTTGATGGGATGGGACTAATCTAACAAGAGCATAAATAAACTTTCAAACGTAACGTTACACTTCACAGGTTTAAGTCTTCAGTAACATTTTGGGGACTTTACTGTGTGTGTTTATTCAAAATAATTTTGTTTTGTAAGTATTTATGTTGTGTCAGGTCAAAATTACATGTGGAGATTACTAAATTTTACAAGAGTTATGAAAAACCATAACGTAGTTATATCTACTTGTGCACATTTTAAAGTTGTAAATAAATTCAATTAAAAACGCTTTCACACATTGCTGGTTTTACTATAGCACGCAGAAAGGCTAGATCGTTAGATGGTACCCATATCAGAAAAATGGCAAAATCTCCACAAAACAGATTTTGACTTGACAGCAACGTTATGCAGTTAGATTAAAGATTTTCAGTTTAATTGCCCGATAGAAATATTACTGTATTATATAATTTTTAAGAAGTTTTTGCAGTTTTTTTTATTGTAATTGTTGCTCAATTTATCTGTAATATTAACAACTCACCTATAATGCATTCATCGCAACGTGCACCTGATGTAAGATTTACGCATCTTAAGCAACGTGCATTCGCCTTGGGACCTTCCTTTAAATTTTCGTTTATGTAGTCATAATCAATATAATCATCTGGATCCAAATCTGTGCTATTATCAACACAGATAGAACTGTGACCATAGCAGTATTCTAAACATGATGTACATGGCCCACCATCAGCTGGATCACCGACAAACAAAGGTTTACATTTTCCACATTGAGCTCCCTAAAACATAAAATTGTATTGTACTATATTTTTTAATAGTCGGAACAAAAAATCTCACCATGGTATTATTATGGCATAACAAACACTTATCCAACTTATCGGGACCTTCACAATTAGCATGGCCATTGCATTGGCATTGGATACTGCAGTTAGTACCAATGTAGCCAAAGTCGCATTGACACTTGTTAGGTTGAATACATCGACCTCGTACACAGCCTAGGAAATCAAGCATTCAATAAATAACAAATATAACTAGTGACATATATGATATTATAAAGGGACTAAAGCTAACATTTTGGACTTCCTGCAAAACCCAGATAAAATTACAATGAACGAAAATAAAACACTACTATACGGACCAAATATAAATGAACTCTCACTTTATAGTCTAGTCGAGAAGTTGATTTTCTGCGTAAAATAGTTACCAGTCTCTTAAAAATATGGTTGATGGCTCATTCGATCCGGAATAGCATTTTAGAAAAAGACCCATTTTTGGATTTTTCTCCCCGATAAAAATTACAATTGTTATTAACAAAAAACTGAAAAAAAATAGGCGTTCAGCTTTTTGGCAAATCTCAAAAAGTATAAGTGATAACTCAAATATTATAAAAGTTTCTGAAAGAGCAGGAAATTTTAGTAAAAAGTTCTGGACTCCCGAAATCGTAGCGCCATTATTTATAATTTTAATTTAACGTTGAAAATCGGCTTCCGCGCGGCAGTTTCGTCATGCGCGCGCCGCTACTTTAATGAGCGCAGCTTTTAAATAATTTTTTTATGCAATTAAATATTAATTTAAAAATTTGAAAAATTCAGGTGTCTTCTAAAAACTTCAAAGAAAATGATCCCGCGAAAATAAAAGTTGTATCATCATTTTTTAAAAAGTTGTTCAATTGTTAATTAACAATTTTTTTTGCGGGTCTCTGTTGTTATAAAAGTCGATATAAAAGTTAAAATAATTTTACTATAAATTTTTCCTCTTGTGGAGCCCTTCTTTTCAACTTACTTAACAAGATGACATGATAAAAATTTTGAAAATTTTTTTATTTCATTAATTATTAATTTTTAAATGAAAAAAAAATGGAAAATTCATATAATGTTAAAATTTATTTTTTTTTTGGAAATTTCAAACTATTCCTGGTTTCATCTCTATGTTAGGCATTATATAATTACCTTTTTAATTTTTTTATGCCATTTGTTTATAAATTGTTTATAAACAAGTTGATTAATTTAATATTTTTTTAAAAAAAAATTTTTTACCATAAAAAAATGATTTAAAAAAAAAATCTTTTCTTAATAACAATATCTTATTGTTTATAATCGTTTTTTTAATATTTTTATTATTTAAATTAATTTTTAAGGAATCTTTTTTTAAAAAATCATTATTTGTATTTCTCTACATAATTGCAAAAAAAATTTTTTTTCTCAACAATTTATTCATTTATTTATTTAACAATTTGTTATAAACAAATTTTTTTCTTGTTATAATTTTTTTCCAAAAGATTAAAAAATTACAAAATCAGCCATCTGCAACAATATAGCAAAAAAAATTTTTTCCATTTTTTAAAAAATTTCAATTTTAGAGTACGATAAAGTTGAAGCGCTGACTCAATTTGTCAACAAACAAATGGCTATAACTTTGAAACTATTGCAGATACAGTTTTCGACCTTCAGGTCGTTTTTATACAGCATTAGTTAATCTTTCTAATAAAATTTAAACCTAACACTTTTCTATTATTGTTCTTTAATTACACGCATTTATTTATAAAATTTTGCATTTTCTACTCCTTCTAGGCCTTATATCTTATAAACAAATAATGTTATGACAAATGTACTTCAGGACTTTTTTTGTTATTTGATTATTGAACTATTCAAATATATTTTTTTTATATTTTTAACCTTATTTGTTTATGAGATTTTGGAGTTTGTTTATATCATTTATTATTTAATATGTATTTTTTAGATGTTTTAAGTACATAGTAATCAAAATTACTAATTTTTATTTTTTATTAAATTGTTAAAGTTAATTATTTATCCGTTTATTCATTATTATTTACATGAGACCACAAAATCATTATCGATTGGAAATTATTTCACTGTTTGATGTTTACCTCAGTATTTTCTGTCTCGTGCTCAACAGCTGCCTACAATCAAGGCCATTTTTCTTTTGTTAAATTTTATACCTGGACCGGTTTAGTGAGCTATTGCTTCCTATATTTAGGGAGATGGTCATTCAGTAGTGAACTGTTGTTACGTGCAGTAGTGTTCTGTGAGTTCTATTACTTCTGAGTAGAAAATATTATTTGCGTTTTTAACAATTGCATGTATTTATTGATTTATTTATTATATACTATATTGTTACAAATATGGATATTACCAAAAGCTGTTTAATTTGCAAAAAAACTTTAAGCGTTGGCGTCCTGAAAACAGTTAAGAATACAAACTCTGTCCATGCATAGTCGAAAAAAGGTGATGATAATTGGAAATTGCTCCAAAACAAAAGCGAAATTGTTGTTCATCAGCAATGTAACGTACATTATGCGACTAGAGCAGATACAATTCCAGAAGTCGTCGATTCTCCCGCTTCAGGACGATCTTCACGGTCAAGTTCAATCGACGGTTTCGACTTCAATTCTTTGTGTTTATTTTGCCATAAAAACAAGGCTAAATCTTCTTCAACGAAGTATGTTATTTCAGACGATTCGATGAAAGAAAAGCTTATAGAAATTGCTCGAAAACGTAACGATGAGCTGGGAATGTCCGTGATTTCAGTTATTGATGCTATTCCATCTTTAGTCGAAGCTCGTGCTCGGTATCACAAACATTGTTTTGACAAATTCAAATATATTCCACGGGAATCAACGTCCACTCCTGATCCACTTGTTGAAAATACAATGCAAAAAATCTACAATTATATTGAATATCATGATGAGTGTCAATTTACAATTAAAGAATTGAAAGCAATTGGAAATAACGCCCTATCCGACAAAACAATATTAAAATATCTACGAATCAGATATAACGAAGATATAACGATTGTGACACGTGCTCGGAGAGATACTATAATCTGTTATTCAGGCACCGGAACTTTACCTGTCGATGAATACTGGTATTTACATCAAGAAGAGAAGAAAGAAGATGAGCGTCTAAGAATTATAAAAACAGCTGCAGAATTGGTGCGAAAACAAATTAGAAGCACAACTTATGACCATAAGATGTATCCTTCTTCAGCAAATTTTCTTGACAACGTTGAAACTGATATTCCGAGTTACTTAAACACATTTTTAAGTGTTATTTTGTTGGATAGATTTGCCAAAAAAAACCAAAAAGGAACAGTGGGTACTAATGAATCGATCAGTATTGAATCCTTAGCAAGTGAACATCCGGGAGAAGGTGTGTTTACAGTATCAAGTACATTTTTTTTTATTTTTCTTTTTATAACTTAACTGTGCTTTTACTTCATTAATAATAATAACCTTGTATTTCTTCTTCTAGACCGAAACAGTGCAGAAGAGTTTGCGTCCTACGCTAACAGCGAGAAGAAAATGAAAGTTAAGAAAAATTATCTTGCTCATTCAATTATTTCAGCTGTTTGTCCAAAGTCATTTGTCTCCACTTTTCATCATGCAACTGGCCTTTACATAAACCGTAAAAGTGGCTCAAAGCTTATAGTTAATCTTCTTTCTAACTTGGGAGTTTGCGCATCATATTATGATGTAGCGTTACACGAGATGTCAGCTATAAAAGCGGAGGTTACAACAATAACACCACCAGTTTTTGGTCAGTACGTGTATGATAATGCCGACCACAATGCGCAGACATTAGATGGTAAAATACCATCCATGTAGCCGCTGGTATTGTTGCTCTCAACCCACCATTAGCATTAGGAACAGGCAATCCAGTGCCAAAATTGACAAAATTGCCCCACGCTGCAGAAGTCGCTTCTTTTGGTAATGTCCCGCTGAAAGATTATGTCGATCATGGAACGTCATTAAAATGTATAGTATACGAAGATGTTCAACAGTACAAATTTGGAAGCGCAGTTGCTGGATTAACACCAGTTTATACGACTTATATATGGGGTCGTCATTTAAAAGTATGGGAGTTACCGAATGTCAGAGGTTTCCTCGAAAAAGTTTCTCAAGATACTCAATGTCATGTTTCTAGAGTTCTTCTTTTACCAATTATCGACCAAGACCCATCGAATCATCAAACTATATACACGGCTTTACACTACGCTGCGAACCATGCGAAAAAAATTGAAATGAAAACTTGTTTTGTTACTTTCGACTATGCGTTGTGGATTAAAGCAAAGCAAATTATATGTAATACGCCTGATGAAGACTTGAAAGCTGTGCAACTTCGGTTGGGCGGTTTTCACTTATTAATGTCTTATTTAAAAGCAGTAGGAACGATAATGGGTGGTTCGGGAATTAAAGAGCTGTTTGGTACGGTATTTGCGCTAAATTCAGTTGATAAAATGTTAAGCTGTACGTCCTACTCCCGAGCTATACGCGGACATATTTTGGCAGCAACAGCAATCGGTGAGTTGATTGCAGAAGCAGCCAGTACTGAAGAAAATATTAATAAACATTCAGAAATAGAAGGCATTAAAACTATTGATCCTCGTAGAGCTCCGTCATCAGTTATGAGTATCCAACGAGTTATCAATGCTAAAACAAGAAAATTGACAGATTTGCTAAAAGATTTTAAAGAGAATCCACCAACATCTAACGTCATCGAAAACGACGATGACTGTAAGGCTATGTATCACCTATTTTTAAGTGCTTTAAGTACTCTAAAACAAAGAGGTCCCACAGCAGAATTGTGGATACAATATTTCCATATGATTATGACAGCTTTACAATTTATTGACGCTGAAAGAAATGGAAACTGGAATTTACATTTACTGTGTGTCCGCGAAATGTTACCAGTTTTTCATGCTGCTGGCCATTTTAATTACATGAAGGGCGCTCAGATATATCTCCAGGATATGGAAAAGTTAAAGAATGCTATGGATGTTGATGAATATATGGCTTTTACCGAGAAAGGCCTGTTTACTATCCGTAGAACTGAAAAGCCGTGGTCGGGGGGTATGGTCAGACATGACGATTGATAGATAGATAGATAGATAGATAGATTTATTTACCAATCATAAATACAAAATTTGTACATTTGGCACGTCAAACATGTTAAAAAATAGAGTAAAACTGAAATGATACAATATTAAAATCAAAAAAAAAATTTTTTGGTCTTTTCATTAAAAAAATAAATATAAAACATTACAATGTTAACATTTAACAAACAAACAAACATTTAAAACAGTATTGTATGTAAAAGGTACAATATGGTCCTAAAATATATTACACCAAAATAAATATAAAAACGCACTGGTAGATAAACTAAAATGAAATGAACTAGTTAGTAGTTTTAAATGAATGAATGATTTGACCAAAATTTGCATACATAGTATTTACATATGGCAAGTCAAAAAATTACAGACAATACATATACACACATATAAATATATATGGGACATCACAGTATAGTATAATATATTTAATTTTAATAATTACAAAATATATCTTACTAATGTGTATAAATAAAATTATTGTGTATATAAATAAAAACAAACAGAAATCATATGAAATTTAATTACTTAAATATTCATTTACAGAATAGTAAACATTGTTTATTAAAAAAATCCTTAACTTCCCTCTTAAATCTATTTACATTATTTATAGTTTTTATTTGATTCGGTAATTTATTGAATATTGTAATAAAACTATAGAGGGGAGAATGTTTGAAAAAGGAAGTTTTGTGATTTGGGATACTCAGGGTATTATTACCATGTCTAGTATTGTGAGAGTGGTTACTATTTAATTTCTCAAAGTTACTTTCATTTTTATAGACATGCATGATACATTTTAGAATAAATATGGACGGAACAGTCAATATTTTTTTGTCTTTAAACACCCTTCGACAGGTCTCCAATGGCTGTAGCGAAAAGATTAATCTAATTAATCTTTTCTGCGCAACAAACACTCTAGGAAGATCATTACCTACTCCCCAAGAAACAATATTATTCGATATGTGACTGTAGGCCAGCGCATAGTAGACATTTAAGACTCCTTCAGTGTTTAAACAAGATTTCAATTGCATTATAGCATAATATGCAGAATTTAGTTTTGCACAAACATGTTCAATATGCTTATCCCAGTTTAATCGATTATCCAACCACATACCTAGGAATTTTGTATTCTGTGAGAGAACTAAATTATTTTCTACTTTAAAGGAGTCTGATAGAGAAAACAGCGATGCGTTTTTTCGGAACTGGCAAAGAAGGAACAAAGCATGGGCGAACAATGACTGAAAGTGTAGTTTCTCGGTTTATTTTGGGAATGCCATACGCTTTCGATGTCCTGGATCAATTAGAACAGATTGCAGACTGTAGATGTTCGTCGTCAGATCAGCACGTAGAGTTGACATATTCTCGCCAAAAAAAGGATAAAGAAGATACTCAAATTTTAAAGGATTGGCTGAATGAGCATGGTGTTTTTGAGCATCGGCCGGATAAATTAATTTCTCTCTCGAGTGGACTTGTTGCAGATTCAACCGTAGATTGTCATCAAGCTATAGAAAAAGGCCTGCAGAGTATGAAGAAAATGATCGGTTCTAATGCCGATACATTCAAACACAGTAAGTCAAACAGCGTAAAGACACTGATTAGTACGACACCGGTCATTGAGATTGAAAATGAAACAGTGTCAGTGAATACGACGCTAATCTTTCAAAAAATCGCGGCTGGGTTGATTGACAATAAAAATTTAATGAAAGATGCTATACAATATGAATTAGCGCCGTATCCTATGGCTCTTTTCAACGAACAAGGAATCATGCGAGAAAGCCAAAAATCTGAATTATATAAATCCTTACTGTCTACTTCTTACATCCAAAAGGAATTTGCAGATGCAAAAATTGTAGTTGATGGAGGTTATTTGCTGCATAAAGTTATTTGGCCAAAAAATTTAACGTTTCGAGAATTATTTGAAACTTACGAGACCTACATTATTAAGCATTACTCTCCAAGTGCAACTATAGTTTTTGACGGGTATAATCCTGGAAACATGGGAATTAAATCTTATGAGCGCTACAGGAGAGTGTATAAAAAGATTTCTCCAGAAATCAATTTTACCAACGACATAAAAGCTCCACGTGAAAAAGATTTCTTCTTGTCAAATTACAAAAATAAAGCCAAATTTATTAAGGATTTAATTAATTTTTTAGAAGATCGTCATCAACTAACTGTTTTTCAAGCGCAAGAAGACGCGGATGCTCTTATTGTTCAAACTGCCATTGATATCGCTCAGAATACAGATAAAAAAAGTCGTTATTGCAGGAACTGATGTAGATCTCGCAGTACTTATGATTGGTCTTACTCCGGAGAATGTTACCGTCAACATGTTGAAACCACGAATTTCAAAACAACCGGACTCTATCATTTCTTCAACAGATAATAAGATATTAAAAGATTTTATCCTGTTTGCCCACGCTTTTTCCGGCTGTGACACGGTGAGTTCTGTCTACATGAAGGGTCTTTATTGAAATTATTGCAAACTGATTTGACAACTAAAGAGCTGATAAAAACTTTTTACAATTCAAATTCGTCCCAAGAAGATGTCAAGACAGCCGGAGAAGCGATAATGTTAAACTTATTCGGGTCAAAAAAGAAAACTTTGAAAGAGTTACGGGTAGAGAAATTCGCTGGTGTCGCTCGTAAATCGTCGGCAATGAACTTATCCTTGTTGCCGCCGACATCAGGCGCTACTTACCAACATTCATTGAGAGCCTACCTACAAATCCACATTTGGTTAGGTAACTCTTTGAATCCCGAGGATTGGGGCTGGAATAAGACTGAAACAATGTTTCTTCCAGTTCGTACCAATGAGCCACTTGCACCACAGGAGCTTTTAACGATGGTACATTGCACCTGCTCTACCAGCAACTGTAGCACAAGATGCGGCTGCAAAAAAGCTGGACTGCGGTGTACTACAGCGTGTAAATCCTGCCATGGTGAAACTTGCTTAAATTCAGCAGATATTGTTGAAGTAAGTAATAATGACGACGACGACCAAGGTATGCCAGAGGATCAAAATACGGAGGAGAAATGAATCGACGAGCGAATTTATCATCAAACCTGGGTACCTTCAAATCGTCCAAGGTATTTATCAGGCGGCTGGTGAAATTTAGTTATTAAGCATACATGGGACCCAAGCTAATACATAAAGGCGTAACTAACGGGATAAATGAAGAAGTTTTGCAGAAAAAATTGCGCTTGAAATTTGCGAAAAGTTGAAAAATTTTGAATTTCTCAGGTTATTTTTTAAACGATTTATAAAATATTTGTGAAACATTTTTTTTTCAGAATCAGGTGGAAAATATAAGTTCACATTTCAAATTTCATCGAAAAATATTGGTTTTCTATGAAGTTACACCGTTTTGAAATTTTATTTTAGATTCATTTTGCACTTTGCAAACCTCAAAACGGTGTAACTTTATAGAAAACCAATATTTTCCGATGAAATTTGAAATGTGAACTTATATTTTCCACCTGATTCTGAAAAAAATGTTTCACAAATATTTTACAAATCGTTTAAAAAATAACCTGGGGGGCACTAATTTTTCCAACTTTTTTCGCAAATTTCAAGCGCAATTTTTTTTCTGCAAAACTTCTTCATTTAGTCCTGATAGTTACGCCTTTAAGTATCGCTTGGGTCCCATGCTCCAATACTGAGATATGACATAGCCTAAATTTCACCAGCCGCCACTGGTATTTATGGTACTTATAGTGACGATGAAGATGACGATGATAATGACAATGATGAAAATCCTTCGACTGACCAACAATCTCACGAAGATCACGAGATATCAACACCTTCCACATCAACAACAGAGTATCAACCTTCTTCGAAACAAAGAAAGAAAGTAATTAAAAATATGTATGAATGTAATAAATAAAAATTATTTTGTCTTTATATATTGCTTATTATTTTCACCATTTACTCCTAATCTTAAGTTTTCAATAATAATTCCGAAAAAAACAGTAAAAATAGTAAAAAATATAAACAAACTCCAAAATCTCATAAACAAATAAGGTTAAAAATATAAAAAAAATATATTTGAATAGTTCAATAATCAAATAACAAAAAAGTCCTGAAGTACATTTGTCATAACATTATTTGTTTATAAGATATAAGGCCTGGAAGGAGTAGAAAATGCAAAATTTTATAAATAAATGCGTGTAATTAAAGAACAATAATAGAAAAGTGTTAGGTTTAAATTTTATTAGAAAGATTAACTAATGCTGTATAAAAACGACCTGAAGGTCGAAAACTGTATCTGCAATAGTTTCAAAGTTATAGCCATTTGTTTGTTGACAAATTGAGTCAGCGCTTCAACTTTATCGTACTCTAAAATTGAAGTTTTTTAAAAAATGGAAAAAAATTTTTTTTGCTATATTGTTGCAGAAGGCTGATTTTGTAATTTTTTAATCTTTTGGAAAAAAATTATAACAAAAAAAATTTGTTTATAACAAATTGTTAAATAAATAAATGAATAAATTGTTGACAAAAAAAAATTTTTTTTTGCAATTATGTAGAGAAATATAAATAATGATTTTAAAAAAAAAGATTCCTTAAAAATTAATTTAAATAATAAAAATATTAAAAAAACGATTATAAACAATAAGATATTGTTATTAAGAAAAAAATTTTTTTTTAAAAAATCATTTTTTTATGCTAATATGGTAAAAAAAATTTTTTTTAAAATATTAAATTAATCAATTTGTTTATAAACAATTTATAAACAAATGGCATAAAAAAATTAAAAAGGTAATTATATAATGCCTAGTAGTAGTAGTAGTAGTAGTAGCTACTTATTTTACTAGGCAAGTAGGCCACAAAGGGCCCCTTTTACCTAGGGGACCTACAGTTTAGCGTGGACTCCGAACCACGGTCCTCGACTGTCAACTAACCCACCGCCTGGGCCTGCCCGCCTGCACCGCTAGCAGAGTGGCAAACCCTCCTGGGTAGGTCTCCTCGACCCTCCACCCGGGCTCGCCTCTCCGCCTGCATCAGGCTAGCGGCCTTCCTGGGATTGTCTGTTGACAGCCTATCGACTGTTAGATGAGCTATCGTTCATCCATCCAATAGCCGGACTCGATCAGTGCTGCTTAACTTCACTGATCGAATATCGGATATTAAACGGATGTCCATACCTCATCTCCTATATAATGCCTAACATAGAGATGAAACCAGGAATAGTTTGAAATTTCCAAAAAAAAATAATTTTAACAACATTATATCAATTTTCCATTTTTTTTTTCATTTAAAAATTAATAATTAATGAAATAAAAAATTTTCAAAATTTTTATCATGTCATCTTGTTAAGTAAGTTGATAAGAAGGGCTCCACGAGAGGAAAAATTTATAGTAAAATTATTTTAACTTTTATATCGACTTTTATAACAACAGAGACCTGCAAAAAAATTGTTAATTAACAATTGAACAACTTTTTAAAAAAATGATGATACAACTTTTATTTTCGCGGGATCCTTTTCTTTGAAGTTTTTAGAAGACACCTGAATTTTTAAATTAATATTTAATTGCATAAAAATTATTTAAAAGCTGCGCTCATTAAAGTAGCGGCGCGCGCATAACGAAACTGCCGCGCGGAAGCCGATTTTCAACGTTAAATTAAAATTATAAATAATGGCGCTACGATTTCGGGAGTCGAGAACTTTTTCACTAAAATTTCCTGCCTTTCAGAAACTTTGATAATATTTGAGTTATCACTTATACTTTTTGAGATTTTGCCAAAAAGCTGAACGCCTATTTTTTTTCAGTTTTTTGTTAATAACAATTGTAATTTTTAACGGGGAGAAAAATCCAAAAATGGGTCTTTTTCTAAAGGCTATTCCGGATCGAATGAGTCATCAACCATATTTTTAAGAGACTGATAACTATTTTACGCAGAAAATCAACTTCGACTAGACTATTAACTGTGGGGGAGCAAAGAAAGTTGAAAAACATTATGTATTCATTGCCACTAAAATTTGTTTTACATTATGGAGATTACTAATTTAGGTCAAAAAATATATCCATACTCTCGTCACACTAAACTTTAAATAGGCATTTATCGGAAACTACTTATTAATTTCATATAAAATGTTGTGATATGAAAGTATATCCTTTATATGCAGTAATTTTTTCAATTTTTTTTTGTCCAAATTCATCCGAATTACTGTTCAGTTACCTTTGGAAATATAGTGCAAATTCTTTCTAGATCAAGTTATCAGATTAATAATTATTCCTACATACATGTAAAAAAATAGTTAATTAATAATTACAGTCTTTCAAACAAGTAAATAAAGAAAGAAATATATTGTTACGTATTCACTGTGCCCAGAAACACCTCAAACCGTGAATTCGTTGACTGAAACTCCTGGGAATACTTACTTACTACTTTATTAACTAATTAATAATTAACAACTATAACTTAATGAATTACTTGACTATAATCACAAATAAACACTTAGAAAACACTACTTTATCTCGTTTTATTCTCTTATTTGTTCTTTACTTGCACAATTCCAAATCAGTGCTGAACTCTTGACGTACCAAGCACCAAGTTACATGGTAGTCTAATCTCAGATACAAATATCACGGGAGTCGGTATCTGTTTTGCTGTCTCGTAAATGGAAGCCCTGTATGCCATAAAAAAAGTGTCGTCTACAATCCCTCTGATGCGTTTGGACCACTTTGGAAATATGTTCTTCATTGGTTTTATTTGATCACTCGACCATTCCATCCGATTGGTGATGAAAGCCTGTTGTCCTTATCTTACTAATGCCTAGTAAGTGATATACCTTCTGAAAAAACCTCGCATTCAAAGTTTCTTCCTTAGTCCGAATGCAGCTCTAAGGGAACGCCAAATCGAACATACAGATTATCCACCAGAATTTAGGCTACAGTGGCTGCTCTTGGTTTAATAAGACATAGGCTTCTGGTCACTTACTAAAATTTCCAAGATGTATTTATTCCCATCATCTGTCACGGGGAATGGACTAGCGACGTCACTCGCAATTCGCTCAAAAAGAGCCCCCACGTTATATTGCTTCATTGGGCACTTCTTGTCTGTGGCCCTTACTTACACGAACCTCACATTTCGACATCAAGCTTCCACATCTTGACGGCTGTAAAGTAGAATCGTTCCCGTAATTTTGACAGAGTTTCGTTGATGCCAAAATATCCGTCAGACGTTCCATTATACACTTCCTGAACTACTTCTGGTGTGCGACACCTAAGGATTATCAATATCAGGGTAATATCCTTCCCATCTAGACTTTTACAAGCTCTCCTCAATAACACATCCTCTAATCTAAGGCAGTCCCATTGTGCCAATAAAGCATTCAGCCCCACTGCTTTGCCAGAAATGCCGTTCCAAAAGTGTCGAGTTGCCCTTTCCTTCCATTTCGGCATAGGACCAGTTTCCTGATCGTGCCCAGTTTCCTGACAAAGCATAGAGTATAACTCTATGCTCTGTCCTTAATATCTCTTTTGTCCAATCATACGGAATACCAATTTTATTCTAGCCGCAAAGGTTAGGTACCTTGCATTTTTACATGCAAGCAAACCGTTTGATATATGCGTTGCTGTAACCATTCTCTTCCCATTGACACTTGTAGTCGCCTCCAAATTCCATACAGTGTCCGTGTATTGCGGCTTGACTGCCCGCAAAGCTCTTTTACTATTTTGTTCTTAACGACAAAGCCTTTGATTTTAAACCATGACTAAGACACTTTTGGTTGTATTTCAGAAGGCGATCAGCTCTTGAATATTTTGCTGTTTTTTAAAGCAAAGCTCAAATTCTAACCCAGTTTTTGCTTTAACAATCGGCGCGGCGATGGGGAAAAGAATTTCAAATGAAAGTTGTACAACGGGAAATTTATCATCCATCACGTATACTGCGACGTATCTGTAATAATTAGAGGCCAAAATGCACGGCCGTATTAACAAGGAGCGGCACGTAATCTGCAGACGCGCAAAACACACTTTCAGGTTCGTGTCTAATTTTAACAGATATTAGTCAGATGTAAAATGCAGACGTAGAGGAGACATATGTCTGCAGGTTATCAGCTGAGCCTAGATATTTTTTACCGTCACGTTTACGCTTAGGCTCCCCTCCTATCTCGTACTCCAGTCGAACGGTCCTCCTTGTCTTGGCAGTTACTGTTCCAAAGGCTTGTGTGAATCTTTGGTTGTCCGGTTGTGGAATCCTTGCGCCTATATAGCTTGTCCTGATTATGTTGCAAGCGGCTCCAGAGTCCACCAATGCGACCAGATTTCTTTGATCAACCTTCACTTAAATCTTTGGTAACTGATTTATTGCTTGTATGGGAGCGACCTCTTTCGTCTGGGTGCTTCTACTGCTTACTGCTGAGCGTAGGTCACGGTGGTCTTCTGCTTGGCTGATCGTTGTTGTTGTGATTGCGTCGTTCAGCGTGCTCGGCCCGACCTGTTGCTGGTTTCCTTGGTTCAGCGTTGGCCTTGGAGGACAATTTCTTCCCCAATGTGGACCTTGACAAACCCAACATGGAAATCTTGGCGGCGCTGTCGTCGTACGTTGTACTGCGTCTTGTTCCGCATTTCCTGCATTTGTTTGAGCTACACCGACTTGTCGTTGGAAGTTCTCCGACGTAGCTTACTGCTGCTGGTCTTGATTACGCTGGACGTTCTGTTGTGAATTGTTATTGCTTTGAACGTTCTGCGCATTGCAATAATTTTGTTGTCTTGGCCGGTAAACTCTTTCTTCGACCAGATCGGATTCGATTTGCGAAGCTACCCTTATCAACTCCTCAGTGTTATCTGCCGGAGAGCCTCGGACACGACTCTTGATTTCGGGCCTAAGTTGGTCCAATATTTTATTTGTCATCATGGTAGGAAGCCCTTCGCGTTGGAGTTTGATCAGCGACTTGTTGCAGGGTCCTTGCAAAAATGTCAGCCATCCTAGCGAACGCCTCATTCACGTTAGCATCGTCATCATCCTCTTCTTCTTCTTCTTCCCTTCGCTGCCTCTACTTTGAACCCTTATTAGCCATCGGAGGAGCTGCACGTCGAGTTCTTGGCGTCAGGATAGGGCTTTCGTACGAATCGTCCTGGATTACGATCTGCTTTCTTCTTGGGAGTGGTCGCTTCCGGCGCCGTTTCTTCCATAATAGCCGTCAAGTCTTGTTCTGCAGACCATTGGTTATCCGTGTCGACGAGGGTTGCTGTTCCGCCTATTGATGCCGCTTGATTCTGCGTTTCCTCCATCCCTAATAGGTCCATCGTGTTCTCGTCAGAGACTTCGACTCCTTTACTGGTGGTGGTCGTCATATCTATGTTCATAATTAATTTTAATCCTTATTTGTTTTAATTTTTGTTTTTAATATTAATATTTATTCCTTTTCTCTTTTAATCAGTCTTTTCTGGGTGAGGAATTTTTCCACTTTTTAGAGCCCCATGTTACTCGGCGACATGTCACAAATACGACAAAGTATTTTGGTTTGTGGTTTTAAAGACTTGTGTTTTTATTTCTCCCTAGCTGGGTTATTATTCTTTTATTAAGGACTGCCAAGAAAAATAATCTTAGCACTCATAGTTTTTAGAACGTCACAATCTAATCTTAATGTGAGTGACGGGATAGTGTTGGATGGCCAAACAAATATTAATTACTCATTAAATACGAAACTGTTGGGGTTAAAGATAGATTGTCCCCTTAAATGGTCTAGCCACATTCAAGATGTATGCACTAAATTGTCAAAGGTATGTTATGCGTTAGCTTTGACATCTAAACAGTGTAGTTCAACCGTTATAAGGCAATTATATTTCGCTTCATTTCATTCTGGCATCAAGTACGCAATAGTACATTGGGGCCTATCACCTGAAGCGCATGGCGTTTTTCTTTTTACAGAAACGAGCAGTGCGCATCATTGTGAATTTAAAATAGCAGGAATTCGTTTAAATCGTTAAATATTCTCACCATGATATCAATATATATATTTATGAAATTATATGTTACGTATATAAAAACAAATTAACTTTCTTCGAAAACAAAACACAACATTCTCACAATACCAGAAAAAAAAACCTTCTTTTACCACCTAAACATGAGACAGCTCTGTATCAAAAAAAGTCTTTTTTTAATGGATGTAAATTTTTCAATGTGCTGCCGGAAAAGATTAAATCTTTACCAACAATTTACAAATTCAAATCTGCTGTAAAACTGCTATTGCTAAATAAAAATTGCTACACCATCGACGAAATTTTTAACAACTAGTTAATTAATATTTTATGCTACTCATTTTCAAGCCAAACTTGATAAATATCGAATATTTAATATACTATAGTTATATTTGTGTATGTATGTATGTGTAAATGTGCATATGTGTATATATGTGTATATATATATATTTATATGTGTGTGTATACAAATATTTATAATTACTTCGTAAGAATTTTATCAAAATCTTTAGATAATTTTTTACATGTGATACAACTTATTAAATTTTTAAGATTTAATATTCATGTTTTATGGTATACAATAATTGCACTTTTTTATTTTTCTCGTTTTTTTTTCTTCATATTGTATCGATATTTTCTGTTGTACGATGACGAAATTTCTTAAAGTTACTTAGTAGTAAGTAGTTTTCTGAAATTAATAAATATATTATTATTACCATTATTATTATTATTATTATTGCCGTGGTATTTGATCGTAGGAATGGAATTTTCTCAAGGTCGATTTTTATTATACGGAGAGGTAAGGTAGCCTGTTCTTAGCATCGTTGAATTTTCTGCGTGCCTTTGGCTATGCTGGCAGAGCTGAGCAAGTCTTCAGCAACTCATCTTCGGCGGTCCTGACTTGAGAGACCTGTTTCTACCTTAGACTTTGTAGCTGAACGATTTAATCAAGCGGCGTATGCTTTTTTATTAGGGCTAAAAAAAATTTGCACAGGGGATCCCTGGCAATTTGTCTTTTTTCTAGCCTGAAAATGACTATGAAATACTGAAAAAATATTTTTTTCAGTCAGCTTTGAAGCAAAAATGTCTTTTCGGTTCCCTGCGAGTGCTTTTTGAAAAATAATCTAGAACAGAGGGTTCCTTACAAAATTAAATTTTACTCGTGAGATCAGGTGATTTGTGTAAAAATTTTTTGTTACTGTCGTTAGGGCCAAAAAATAAAATTGGGGCCCTTTAGATGAACGTAAAATTCACAATCACAAAACACTTAAAAATTCTTGGAACGACTAAGTCGAAAGTTATTAAAAATTTAAACATGAATTTTTCTATGTCCTGGTGGATTAACAAACTGTTTTGATGCAATTTATTTTTTTGTAAAAAATTTTAATGAAAATTAATTCTACTATTTTGTCTTTTAAGAATCGGAGAATTGAGATAAAAAATTGCAGTTTGAAGTTTTGAATATGGTTTTTTATTCTTTATCTAATTTGCTGAAAAAAAAAGTCATGTGACATTTGACACTTTGAACCCGTGTAGTGTCCGTCTTGGGCATTTTTTTAAATGTTTCTAATGACTGACGGCCCTCTATGTGATCTGGGTGAATTTTTGGCAATATAATTTTTTCAAGTTAATTAATTTTTTTGTAGAATTTTAGTTCTACAGCAAAGCTATCGGTCATCCATCCAATTGCCAGACTCAACCAGTGCTGCTTAACATCACTGATCGAATATGGAAAATTAAATGGATGACTATATCTTCCCCTATCTATGTCGGTATATATATATATATATATATATATATATATATATATATATATATATATATATATATATATATATATATATATATATATATATATAATTTTCCTTGTTGAACAATATTTAATTCTAGATTCATAATTAAATTACTTCTTGATTGATGCCTATAATTATGTTTTAATTAATAGAAGCTTTAAATTCCCGTGTGTCTTTATTATTTTATTTAAAATTATCTAACAGTTAATTAGCAACCATTAGTGATCCTAGCTTTGAGCCAAGAGCTTTCAAGTAAGTGCAAATAATAGTAATCACCCCCACCGCAATAACAAATCGTTACATAATAGAGTACATACCAAAACCCCACACGCAGAGCTAGCTGAGATGTGTTTCAGCTCCTTTTCTACCGATAAAATAAATGCTTATTACCATTACTGGGGAGTGACCGCCTCAACCCTCACGAAAACATTTATTTATAAATCATTTAACAACAAAGGTGTAATACTGTCTAAATCCTACAGACACTGCTGTCATCTTTGATTTTTATTATTTATTATCTAGACCTATAATTCATTACTTTTTTTTAGACGCTCTCATTGGTCAAGAGCATTCATTCATTCACATCATTCATTGTGAAAAATGCTGTTTATATTAACAAATTCCTGGAAGCATATAAAATAATTTAACTAGAAAAACATGTATATATCTTATTACAAATACTAGTTGTGATGACGTCACCCCTTATTTACACTACTTTTAAATAACAAGTATTAACCAGTCTAATCCTGCAGACTCAAGAATACAGCAGAAATCTTTAATCTTATTATTTATTGCTTTGCCATAATTACTTTTTTTAAACTCTCGTTGGTCGAGCTTGTATAAACATGTAATAGCTGCACCCCCAGCGGCTATTTTAGTCTTATAATAGCAAATACTTGCATTGGTCTGATACACACTCCCCTTCGGTTTTATTCTAGATCTACGTCTATAGAATAGGACAAAGCCTCTTAGCTCCTGCCTCATAACTATTATCTTAGATGTAAGCCTATGGTATTGGTCAAAGTCTCTTATCTCCTCATCCATCGATACTAACTCTAAGTCCTAATGATATTGGTCACCTGATACTAACATCTAGGTCCTAGGTTCTAGGACCGCCCACGTACCCACCCCCAGGGACCCATCCAGTACAGTAAAAATGTTCATCTTAATCCCATAAGAAAGTACATGGGAAAGTGAATTCATTTCGGTACTGTTCATGTAGTAATACGTGTATTAATAAACAAAAGCTATGTTTTTGTATTTCGGCTGTTGATTGGATAAAAGCCTGTATTTTCGTTCTTGTATTTCGGTTTGTTATTGATAATTTTATTCAATATTGTGATCTTGTTTCCATAGCTACCAAAAGCAAATTAATGCATACATTAACTGAAATATCATTGTTTGTCAGAATGAAAAAGGAATTAAATTTAGATGATAGTACATTTAATAATTGTAACAACTATTATAAGTTTAATGTTAACATTTACAATAAATATTTAAATGATTTGAACGAAATTTTTCTTTCAAGAAATAATCTTAACAAATACAACTCATTTAGTTAAGGGTTATCGTAAATTCGTTCTCTTTTATAAAACAAAATACTTATGTTGAAACACACTTGAGCTAACATATTTTGTTTCATACATCGAACGAATTTAATTTTTGATCATTACATACGTGTATTACCTACTTGCGATAATTACGTCGTTGTCAATTATGAAATGAGAGATGAAGTGTATGGTTAACGTCGTTATAGCTGCTTATGTTAAAACACAGGTGAGTCTTAAACTTTATAGTTGTCTGGAAAAGTTAGAAGATAAGAGTTCTCTATTATGACACGGCCTCTGTTATTTACATATCAAGAGAGGCAGAATTTGGAAGTTCCTACCGGAGTATTTATTGGTGACATGACAGATGAGTTGGAATGGCATGGTCTCGGCTCATTTATTATCGAATTTGCTAGTGGAGGTCCTAAGAACTATGCATGCCATTATTAAAGCCAGTTTATAATCGGTCAAAAAATATTAGAAGAATGAAAAAAATTATCACAATACCACTAAAGGTTAAATTATTTCCGAAAATTTTTTACTTTGACAATATAATATAGAAGACTTTGAATGACTTTAAATGTCAAATACAATTTTCAACCAATTGTAGTAATTAAAACTCAACAAAATATGAAAGAATTAACTGCTAAATCTTAAAATGATGTATCTGTGTAACTACGTCGTAAAATATAGTTTTTAACTCAGCTGGTCATTACTTAAAAAACAACATAACATTTAAAAAAATCTAATAAAAAGAACATATGCTTTTATTTTTAAATCATTATTCAACATACTTATGACAAATATTATTGTCAAAACATTTTCTGTAGTAATATATTAAGTGCATTAAAAATTATCGAAAATTCAGCTCATGAAAACGTGTTGCCTAGAAACTGCTTGAGTTCATTTTGTTTTGATTTGACAAAAACTGCCCGAGACACAGTCGAGGATACTTTTTCAGTCAAATTACATCAAAATGAATGAATACGTTTCTTAAAGGCGCACGAAATATATTTAAAACACTATTTCCAGAACAAAACATAGAACAAGAAATATTTTTTATTATTAAGTGAATCAACAATTCAAATTATTACAATCACGACTGGGTATACTTTTATTCCCGTATCACAATTTTTAAGCAGAGTTATTTAAAAATCGAATTTTAAAATTATTATTTTTTATAGAAAAACCCAAAATATTTAAAAAGTATGTAATTAATTATGTTCCTTTTGCTTCTATAAGCCTGCTATCTTCACAGGAAAATAAAAAAAGAAAGAAAAAATGTTCGATTTTTATATTGATTCAATTAAGCTGTCAATCCCAGTGCAATTTCCGCTGTAATTTTATGTAACATTTTCACTTGGAATGCAATTTTCTCTGAAAGTTTGTTGTTATTGGTCCAAATTTTCAAAATCTTGCTATTTCATTGGTTCTCTTATAATGTGAGGCAAATAGTCACTAATTCTCTCCGGGTACTCCAGTACAAAAAAATTTCCAAAGAAACACCTGGGTTACCATGGTGACACTAGAGAAAACACATTTTAATGGTTAAAAACACAGGTGTGCAATTTTCGTCAAAATTCTACCAAAAGAAAATTTTTAGATGACTATAGCTTATCGATAAAAAAACCTAAGCTTGTCTAATATATTTTATTTTATGTTTATCCTATTAACTATTACTGTAATTATGTAAACATTTATTTGTTAATATTTATTATTAGTGTTATTTATTACATTATATCTTTAATTTTATGTATTCACCTATTCTGTAAACACAAATAAAATTTTATCAGATAAGGCGTTCATTGTAGTAAAAAAGTCACTCAAGATGTGTCTACGCTGTCTGACTGAGTGTTCTGTCACGCCTTAATGATACCTGAGCGGTTCCGCCAACCTCCAGAAGTACTTGACCTTGACCTACACACCCGTTACTCAGATGGTTCGGCGCAATTATTCCAACGTCACTGTCTGGCACTGTCTGAACAAAGTGACCTTTAAGTAGTAACTGGGGTCAAAATATTTGAAAATAGTGTCACGCATTTTATAAACAGACCCTTAGTAAGTTATTTACTATCATAAACTCTATTGAATGAACTCAATTGCAACTATTTCGACCATTTATAAAAAGTTTACAATACGTGGATTATTAGAAGCTCTGAATTTCCTAAAAATAATAATAATATTAAAATTAGAATGGAATATATAGTTTTCTCAGAGATTCCCAAGCAAAATTAGTGAAAATATAAGAATTAGGAACATGTTAGTAAAAAAATCATATCAATTCAATTCATCAATCAACTAATATATACTAACCTAATGGACAAACTGGTTCGCATCCAGTTGGACTAGCTTTATAACCAGATCCACATTTACATTCGAACCCTTCATCAAGGTCAACACATATTTCAGATTCAACAGAACAACTATGATGTCCATTGATGCATTCATTTTCTGCAGGGCACTTCACATAACTCCATGTATAAATAATGTTATTTTTCATAACAGAATCATAGCCTTCCTGTAAGAAAATATCTACTATATTATTAAAATTTACAAAATAATGACAATTAGACCAAGAGCTTGCGGGAAATACTGCGTGACAAGCTACCACAAGAAAAGTATACATTATAATATTTAAAAATGAATTATAATACTTACAAACGTGATTCGTTTATATAAAAATGATACATGGCATACGAAATATTTCTTTAAATATGTATATAAGGAGTAAAAAGAATAAAAACAGCTAAATTTTGACAATTTAAAAATAAATATGAAAATAGTAACAAAATTATTACTAAGGATGTTAAACAAGTTATGTTAATAAATATATATCAAAGAAATTATAAAACACTAAAAAGATTTTGTTAATTTGTAAATTATTTAATTTTTAATTTCTAAATCAATATAAAGAGTCTAATTATCAGTAAAAAGATATTGAGGACTAATAAAATTAAACTACTATTATTAAATTATTGACAATAATTTTTAATATAATTATTTCATCTAACTAAATTAAAGTAATGGTAGTCTTTAGATAATTATTAAGTTTCAAAATGTAATTATAAATTTTGCTCTAAGATTATGCTCTGCTCTGAGGTTGTATTAAGAGAAAAGAGTTGGGCTTGCGTTCAAATTATCAAGGTGATCAAACTATAAATAATGTGAATTTGAACACAAAACAACTCTTTTTAATACAACCTCAGAGCAGCCAACATCATACCACGGTAATAGTGAGTCCAAGGACCTAATCAGAATATTAGAAGTGTTTGTAACAAAATGAAGGATTTTTATTTAAACACTCATGAATGTAATTTCCATATTATTGGCTTAACTGAAACATGGCTCAGAGGAAATATCAATAGTAATGAGTTCATATGCAATAATTATACAGTATATAGAAAAGATAGGAGTTCAACTACAAGCACTAAAAACCATGAGGGTTGTGTATTAATAGCTGTCAAAAATATTATACAAAGTGAATGGGTCGAGATATTCGATGATGCAATGTAAAATTAAAACTCGTAGACAAAAACATTTCCATTTGCTGTATTTACGTGTCGCCTCATAACAATGTTTCAGTGTATGAGAATATTTTTAATTCATTAGAACCGTTGATGTTACAAAATAGTACTCTAATTATGGGAGAATTACCCATACCCGAGTTTTTTCAAAGTGAACACTGAATAGTAAAGAGTGGTGGTAAATTTTATGGATTATACCGCATCCATACATTATAATAATGTTTTAAATTGCAACAATAAATTATTAGATTTAATAATCACAAACCTCGCTGTGGAAGTAAATAAAAGTGACAATAGTATTGCAAAAATTTGTAGTCAACATCCTCCTTACACATTAGCGTTACACTGAATAAACCAATTGTTGAATGTAAAACTTATGTATCAGTGAGATACAACGTTAAAAAGGCTGATTTCCAAACAATGTGTGTGTTGTTTAATCAAGCGACATGGGACTCTGTACTCGTTCAGATTGATATCAACGTGGCATTAGAAAATTTCTACACTGTCATCAATGAGGTATTTGATTTATCCTAAGACCAAAATATTTAATATAAGTTACCCCATATGGTACAACAGCTCTACAGTGAAAGCAATAAAGGAAAAGGTTTATAATAAATACAAAAAAGTTTCATAATAAACTATGAGAAATTAGTGTTACTAGTCATATGAAACTTATTTAGCAAATGTACAGCAAAATATAAAAGAGGATCCAGGCAGTTTCTGAAATTTTATTCATAATATCAAAGTGTCCCTAATCAAATGGCTTATGAAGATGTGTCATTAGAGAATGGGCAAGATATTGCAAATGCTTTTGCAAAGTATTTTAGTTCTGTGTATGGACCATCATCATTAGAAAACAATAATGAGCAGTTTTCAAATAATGGTAATGCAAATGTTTTTATTGGGCAAGTGGTTAAAGCTATAAAAACAAGTATAAAAAGTAGATGGAATTCCTTCTTATATAATTAAAAGTGTTCCGATGCAGTTTCTATACCACTACATTACATCCATAATCTGGAGCTACTTACGTCTATGTTCCTTGATATATGGAAAAAGAGTATAGTCATTTCGGTGCATAAAGCAGGAAAAATTTCACTCGTCACAAGTTACCGGCTAATCACATTGATATGTGCACCAGCTAAAATATTTAAAATTATACTTCAGAAAAGTATTTTCAACATAGTTCGAATGAGGATCAGAAAAATGCAACATGTTTTTTACACAAAACCACAACTAATCTTATTAACCAAGAAGCGCATTGGGTAATTAAACAACGTAGATAACTAGATATAGTATACACTGACATACCTAAAGCCTTTGATAAAATCGACCATTCCAAATTAATAAGTAAACCACATTTATATTTTACATCATATCCCGAACTGAATCTGTTCACTAATATGCAGCATTTCTAACTAATAGGTCGCTACAAGTATGTCTAAAGGGATCTGAATTTTATGAATATGAGATGTCACTTGGAATTCCACAAGGTCCTCTACTATTTTTAATATTTGTTAATGGTATAGGAGACTCGATAGGAGATAATATTACTTCTGAGAACCTAATATATTGTTCCGTGTTTGCTATCCCCACAAACATGTCAAATCGTAGATTCGTTGAAAAAAATATATTAAAATAATAATTAAAAGATAAATTTACATAATCAAATTAAACTTTTAAGTCTCTATCTTATTCCTTTTCGTTCTTCCTCGTTCACTTTCAACTTAAGACTAACACTCGGTCTCCGCTCACCGTTTGCCTTATTTATACATCCATTCAAGCGGTCTAGAACATTCCGGAACATTTCAGGCCGTTCTCGTACCATTCTAGTTTCATGTAACATAGTCTACACAGTCCAGTGGCGTAGCACTGCCCCCTCCTTAAGCCTAAACGTCCCGATCAGGCAATTCATTGTTCTCTGCATTTTTGGCTAGTCTCTCTATATGCACCACCTTCATCTTTGATTTTGGACTTTGCTCGGTATACAACGTCGTTAGTCTGGTGATGACAGTGTATGGCCCTTCCCAGGGTGGATGAAGCTTCGGGGGACCTGCCTTTCTTTCATTGTGGGTTATATAGCCAAACCAGATCTCCAGCCTGGAACCCTCCTGAATTCGCCTTAAGATTATAACGAGCCTTCATACGACCACTTGCTATGGCAATTTGATCTCGTACCAGCTCATGAATATTCCTTAGCCATTCACCAACTTCATCGACGTAGTCATTTATGTTGTCCTCACCTGGTGTACCAAACACCAAGTCGCATGGCTGTTTAATCTTACGTCCAAACAGCACGCGAGCCGGCGTCTGTTTTGTTGTTTCATGTATGGAGGCCCTATATGCCATAAGGAAAAGAGGTAAGTGACGGTCACAATCTTTCTGCTGTTTCTCAACCACTTTGGTAGGTGCTCCTCCATAGTTTTATTATATCTCTCCACCATTCCATCTGATTGTGGATGTAGGGCTGTTGTCCTTGTCGTGAATTCCCAGTAAGCAACACATCTTCTAAAACACCCTCGATCAAAGTTCCTTCCTTGGTCAGAATGCAATTCTAGGGGCACCCCAAATCAACAAACTAGATTATCTATTAGAGCTTGAGCGACAGTGGCTTGGTTTGGGATGGCATAAGCTTCAGGCCACTTACTAAAATAGTCCATGGCAACCAAGACATATTTATTCTCATCATCTGTCATGAAGAAAGGACCAGCTACGTCGGTCCCAATTCGCTCAAAAGGAGCCCCGACGTTATATTGTTTCATTTGGCCCCTACTTCTTGTCCGTGACCCCTTACTTGCCGCACAAACCATGTTTGCGGCACCAAGCTTCCACATCTTGACGGCTATTCACCCAGTATAATCGTTCGCGTACTTTTGTCAGAGTTTTATTGATGCCAAAATGTCCGCTAGACGTCCCATTATGCACTTCCTGGAGTACTTTTGTTATGCGAAACCTGGGGATTACCAATCTCAAAGTAATTTCCTTCCCATCTGGACTGTCCCGAACTCTTCATCAGTTCATCCTCTACTTTAAGGGAGTCCCATTGTACCCACAATGTCTTCAGCCCCACTGACTTGTCTGAAATGTCCTTCCAATCGGGTCAACTTCCTTTTTCTTTCCCTTCCAGAATAGAACCAGTTTCCTTATCATTTAACTGCTCTTCTCTTAATGTATCTTTCGTTCAATCATCCGGAACCTCAATTTTAACTGTGTTCACGATAAGCATCCTTTGCTGTTTTTTCAACTGTGGCAGTGCTTGCAGTCTTCCTGACATGTTCTTCTGGAGAGGGCATTGCATTTCTATGGGATTTTCCGGGACGATGTTCGATTTTAAAATCGTACTGCTGCAGTTTTTCTATCCAGTAAGCTAGTTGGCCTTCTTCAACTGCAATAACCACTTCAATGCAGAATAGTTGGTCCGAACTTTAAAATGTTGTCCATACAGGTACTTATAAAAATGATCTATGGATTTGACAATGGCTAATAGTTCCTTCCATGTCACACAATAGTTCCGTTCTGGCTTGGACAACCTCTTGCTGAGGTACTCAATTACTTTTTCCTTTCCGTTTTGAATTTGGGAGAGAGCACATCCAAGTCCAGAATTACTGGCATCCGTGTCTAATACGTAGAGACCTTTCCGTCCTGGGTATGAAAGAACTGGTCTCGAACATGAAGCTTTTAGTGTTTTGAATGATGTTTCGCACTCTTGTGTCCATTGGTACTGAACCTTCTCTTCTGTGAGCCGGTGTAGTGGCCTCGCAATATTAGCAAATCGTTCCACAAATCGTCTGTAGACCGTAAACCATGGAAGCTTCGTGATTTGTAAATATTTGATGGCCTCGGCCAATCTCGTACTGCGGAAATCTTGTCTGGGTCCGTTCTTATTCCCCTCCGAAAACACGACATGTCCAAAGGATTTGACCTCTTTCTGGAACATAATGCACTTTTTGGGATTGAATTTCAGGAGTGCATTTCTAATTCTTCCAAACACTTCTTAAAGGTTTTTCAAATGCTCATTAAAATCCCGTATCATCACCATCGCATCATCAAGATAAACTAGGCTGTCTTTCAGGTTAGTCCGCATAGTACCAGTTCCATCAGTCTTTCAAAAGTCGTTAGCGCATTGCAAAGGTCGAAAGGCATCACTTCCTGTCGAAAAGGCTGTCTTGTCTTTGTCATCTGAATGAAGTCCCACTTGCCGATATCCGCTTCGAAGACCTAGAGCGGAAAACCACTGTGAACCTGCCAGCGTACTTAGTGTGTCATCAATTCCGGGTAACGGATAGCTGTCTTTTCTTGTGACGTCATTCAGCTTTCTGTAGTCGACAGAGAAACTTATAGTTCCATCCTTCTTAGCAACCAAAACCACTGGTGACGACCAAGGACTGGTTGAATCCTCAATAACTCCATCTTTAAGTATCTTCTGTACCATTGCAGAAGCCTCTTTTTGTTTTGCTACTGGAAGGTGGTTGACTAATGGGAACTGACTCACCAATATTTATGCGATGTTGAACTATATTAGTCTTTGTAAGGGCTTCTGTGTTCTTTGCAAATACTGTACTTTCTTTCTTCAACAATTTTAAAGCTCTCTGTTCATCTGGAGTTAAATGTTCTAACTGGGCATTTAACATTCTTATAATTTCTTGGTCCATATCTGTAGGCGACGCTCCTACGACTTGTTCTTCACGTCTCGCAATCCATGTGACTGGTTCGTAGGTGCCAATTGCTTCGCTTTCTTTGACGTCACTGAGTGGAAATTAAGGTATCTTGTCTGTAGTCTGTGTTAAAGTCCTTGCCAGGATCACATTGTCATTTTAATTGAGTCATCCTTCTAACGATGCCAAAGCGGTATTCCACAGAATTTTTCTCCAAGACTGTCTTAATTACTGTGTGTGTGTGTGCGTGCGTGCGTGCGTGGGTGCGTGCGTGTGTGAGTGCGGGTGCGTGCGTGCGAGCGTGCGTGCGTGCGTGCGTGCGTGCGTGCGTGTGCGTGTGTGTGTGTGTGTGTGTGTGTGTGTGTGTGTGTGTGTAGTCATACCACTGTGACCTCTTTGATACCTCTAGCGAGTAGAGCCATCTACTTTACACTTCTTAAAATCTGAACTAAAACTAAAATAATTCTAACCGAATTCAACGCGATTCTATGCCGGCTTTGAACTAAATTCTTGAAAATTGAAAGTTGTTTAAGGGGAGGTTTTCCATGTATCATTAATAATATTATAGATTTTAGCCGCGTTATACGTAAACGACTTTGAAAACAAGGCTGAATAAAATCGAGGCAAGGATATCTGAGAGCCATGACGTACATTTACGTTGTGTAAATCATGTCTAAACAAAATTTCTTCCCGCAAGTACGGAGGTGACGAAGTAGCTAATATGCGTTTAATAAGTACCGACATATGATACTTGTAAATGTTATCCAGTTTGAGCCATCCAAGCTGCTTTATTTTTGCCGAAACTCTGTCATATTTCCTTAAACCGTAAACAAATCGACAACAACAATTTTGTATTTTTTGTAACCTATTTTGAGTAATTTTAGCAAGACAGGGGTAATACAATGTAATACCATAATTTAATATTGGCAACACTAATGTTTCTGACAATTTTTTTCGTAGTTCGAAATTTATAATTTTTTTATTACTATATAACAATTTTAAGGCTAGATATGATTTTTTAATAAGTAGGGATACATATTCCTCAAATCGTAATCTACAATCAAAAATAACTCCTAGATTTTTTACACTCTTGACAATATTTACGGGTTTATTTTGTGTCATTACCTTTAGGTGCGTTTTAACTAATTGTTCTGAACGTTTTGGACAAAATATTATAACATGGCATTTATCCGCATTAAGTTTTAAATTATGTGTTTTAGAATATTCAAATAAAAATTTAAGATCATGATTTATGTGTGTACAGGCAATGTCAACAAGTTCGGGCTTAAAGGAATATGATAATTGGGTATCATCAGCAAATGCCTGTATTTCAGAATACTTAACTACGTTGAACATATCAGAAGTATATATAAGAAACAATACGGGCCCCAACACAGAGCCTTGCGGAACACCAGATGTTATATATGCTGTTTCGGAAGAGGTATTATCTATAACAACTTGCTGACGACGATTACTAAGATAACAGATAAAAAAATTTATAGAAATTGGATCAAAACCGTAATATTCGAGTTTGGAAACAAGCAAAACATGATCAAGGGTGTCGAAGGCTTTTTGAAAAATCGAGAAGTATGAGAGCTGTAGCTAAACCGTTGTCAAGAGACTTAATTATATTATCTGTAACATTTAGCAGTAACGTTGTCGTACTAAACCCTTTCCTAAAAACCGATTGCAAATTTGATAAAATATTATTTTTTGTAACATAATCATACATTTGTATATTTATAATTCTTTCGAGGACTTTCGACATGGTAGGAAGTACGCTAATGGGACGAAGTTCATTATATGCTTTAGGGCTATTTGTCTTAGGCAAGGGCTTAACTAACGACATCTTCCACATCTCTGGGAAATAGCCAGCTTCTAAACAGCAATTTATAATATGAGTTACATATGGACAAATAACTGGCAAACACAGCTGCAGCATTTTAGCACAAACGTTGTCACTTCCATAAGCATTAGACTTTAAATCATAGATTATGCTTTTTAACCTCATCCGTCGTTACTAATTTAAACGTAAATAATAAAGTGGGATCATGTTTTCTAGATTTATAAAAATTTTAACTTTCAGGACAGTTATTTAAGGGACTAAAGACAGATAAAAAAATAGTCATTTATACAAATGTAAAATTATAGGTTATATTAAAATTAATAATATTGAACAAAGCATTCTGATTTGATATTTAACAATTTATTAATAGTAAATAATATTTAGAAACTACATATTTTGTAGTTTCTGAAATATTATGGTCTATACAGTGTATCCCACGGATGGACATGGACAACTATGCTTGTAGACTTTCTTATTTTTGATTTTTTTGATAAAAAGTCATTCTTCATGAAAACTATTGCTTGTTCTGAAAACTTGTCTACCATGTTCAGAATTACGATTTAATATATAGTGTGTCCCGAAATGGAGAAAATGTAAAATTTTACTCAGAATAAGTTAGGTACTTTTATTTTAATGAATAGATAGAAATTTTATAAGAAAAAGTTAATCAGTATTTTTTTTACAATTTTTAATTTTTTTCTTAGGCAAAATCTATCATCATTCATCGTTAAATAAGTGTTGTTAAATTAGGTTGGCTGTGAGTAATTAAAGTTACATCGACTAATATTTCACTATTTGATGTATGTATTGCAGCTTCAGAATAATTAATTCATTTCACTGTTTGACATTTTTTACAATTTAATCAGTTATTGATTATATGGATGAAAGTTTCATATTAGCACTGCATTTGGCATTACAAAAATTTTTCTCCATTCATTACAATAAAGGTACTTTACTCATGGTAAAATTTTATATTTTCTTCATTTTGGGACACACTGTATATTAAATCGTAATTCTAAACATTACTGACGAGTTTTTAAAATAAGCAAAAGTTTTTATGAAGAATAACTTTTTGCCAAGAAATCAACAATAAAAAAGTTTACAATAGTTAGGTCGATCCGTGGACACATTGTATATTTTAAGTACTCTTCAGTCCAGTACAACAGTAGACAATAAAAACTATAAAATACAACAGTAGACAATGAAAACTATAAAATATTTTTCATTTAAAACAAGACACGAATATTTTCCATTTCTGAATGATTTGGTTTTGCAATAACAATATCTTATCGATTTTTATCTACAGCTAAACATAATTTATGTTATGGATAGGGTTTTCGTGATGATAAGTTAAATGATATTAGGTATAGTCTAATCAATAAGTTGAAAATGATGTTAATTCTTGTCACTGCTCGTCAAAATATGAGCGAGGGCTCATTCGATTTGGAATGACGTCTAGAAAAATGTGCAAAAGTTTCAAACCCGCACAATTGCAAAAGTTATAAACAAATTAAGATAAAAAAAAACAGGAATTTCGTTTTTTGCAAATAACTCGAAACCTATTTATATTTAAGAAATTTTAAAAAAATTCTTAAAGAGGAAGAAATTTCCAATTAAAAAGTCCCGACTCCGGAACTCTATCTCTATTATTAATAATTTTCATTTAGTGTTGAAAATAGGGCTCCGCGCGGCGAGTGCTAAGCCGTTACGATGTTTTGAAATCGGGCGTAACAAGTAAAAAAAATTGTTTGTCATTAAATTTATACTATTAAAAATTTTAAAAAAATTATGGTATGTTTTAAACACTTAAAGGAACAATATCCCGTTGAAAAAAAATTTGTTCACTGATTTTTCATAAAATGAGCGTTTTGTTAATTAACACATTTTTTTAGAGTTCGTGTTTATATTTCAAGTCAGATAATTGTTAAACAAACGCCGTTAAAATTATGTTGCTTCGTGGAGACTTTATGACAAATATACTTTATGAGATTATGGCATTACGATGTTATTAATTCTTATTGTTTATTAGTTATTAATTATTTAAGCTAAGAAAAAACTAAAAAATTAAAAAGAGAGGTTGAAAATTTCTTTCTCTAATGAATAATATAAAATGATAATGAAAATATTGAGTCTAAATCAATTAATAATTAGTATTAATTAGACATCATAATATTTCCCATCTTTCCCGTTCCATTAAGGTTAGGATTTTGCAGCGTGAGAGAGAAGAAGGCATTTATTTTCGGTTTATTATAAATATTTAAAAAACTAAATACGACATGATATTTAAAACCTACTGATGGCTTATTTGCTATCACTCTAGGTTTAAAAATTGTAATTTATTGCACTCACTAAAGATAATGTACTATTTTAGAATATTCAATTAAGAAAATGCTAAATGAGCCAATTATATCACGTAAAAAAATTTAGAAATGGAAATCCCTTATACCTATTTTCGTACGACTTTATTTGTCGCTTTGATTTTAAAGCGGTGTGTATGATGTCAGAATGGAGGTAGCCTCACATAGATACACTAATAGTACTCGCTTACAATAAATTGTGACCTCTTACCAATGATCCTAGCAAATGACAAATTATGTTTTTGAATAACAAATTCCGTTGTGGGCGCAAGAAGCCGGGTTTTCAAAACTACTTTCCTGTGTCAATATTAAAGGGAATATGTTGTACTTCACTTAAAACTGTAATATATTTTTGCACATTATAAATTTAATTAGATTTAGGGCAGGGCAGCTGCATTTTGCTTAGGGATATTCAAAAAATATAGGCATGTAATTTTCGAAAAGCGAATAATTCCTGAATTAATAGTAACTACGTCAATCTATGATGGACATCCTACTAATAAGCAAAACTTGCATTACTAATCGACTCAAAAATGGAGACAAAAATGAACAATAAAAAATGGATTTTGCTTCAAATGCCGAAATAAGAGATACGGAAAATATAATTTTTATGCAAAATTTAGTTTTGCTACTTATTAAAAAAAATAACACAGAATGCTCTCTACTTGCATGTAAACTATGGCAGATAGTGATACGTTCTCTTGGTAAACAATTTCATTTTTTGCAAACTTGGTTTGGTAAGATTTTTTTATACAGGTTGATTCAACATAAATGCACCCCCTTCTAACTTCGTTATTTATGATCGGATTTCAAAATTCTTTAAAAATCGATTTATAGGGTTTTTCCCAAAGATTTTTACACATACATTAAAAAAATTATTATCTGCAATACTAAAGGCTTTACGAACATAAACATATTATTCTTAAATGGAACATTTTGAATTTTTTTTTGTAAATCAGATTCGTCGTTTCTTTCCGATTTCAGAAATATACACTTTTACAGACATATCTATCTTTCTTAGTTTGGCGATATGGCCACAATATAATTTTATGTTATTGATTGAGTCCTCAGAACAATAATTGAACTCAAGTAGGCTTTGATATTTATTGAAACAATTATTATCTATCTATGTTAGTCAAATAAATAACCAAATATTTTCACCTGTTTTATTTTTATTTGTTTCATGTAGATTTAATTGGTTATTTATTTAAAATTCCGTTTAGTAACTTCTGTTTCCTTTTATTTACAAATATACGCTGTTCACTATGGATTGAATTCAACTGACGCTGATACTGTTATTGAAAAAATATACTGTCAAATATATTCAATTAATACTCCATTGATCAATAATTGTCAAATAAATATATGGACTATAGATAGATATTTTGACATAGATAGATAATAATTGTTTCAATAAATATCAAAGCCTACTTTAATTAACCATTATTTCCCATAATTCGCGTAAAAAGGATCGTCATATAATATATTATGACCACTTGTATTATCGTGTTTTATTTGGTACCAGTATAAGAGTATATGTTATATTCATTTAAGGTTATTACCAGTAAATAATAAACATCTTTCTACTATGAAAGACTAACTATAACTCTTTATTAAAATTGTTACTATACCCCAATTTTGCCAGTTGAACCTAGTTTCGACATATAAAGTGCTTACAATATTAATCAGCATTTCTTATTGCTAAGGTATACACATACATTACTTATCGTTAAGGTACTCTTATACTACAGTCGTTATGATTACTGACCAAATGTTCACCAACTTTTACGTCGGCTTAAGTTGGTTGTCAGGTTATTTATTACCAACCTTATTTAAAATCCGCCCTTAATCTGACTACAAAAGTCGGGTTTAGGAAGTGAAACTAACCAACTTTGTATATTATTATATTTGTCCTACCTACCTACTTACGTATATAAAATGGATGAAGTGTGTTTATCGTTCAGTACATATTATATACAAAATACATATGTCGAATAAAATTTTAATAACTCTGGAGGGGTAAAAACTGAAACGGAAGAAACTTTATTAATAAATATATATGAAGCAGGTCAAAAAATATAGTAACCCTGTTATGTATGCTGCTGGATGATACTTGGATTATGATTGAACACTAGTAACTATTTAAATATTTTATTCCTTACTTTCATGCATACATAAAAACCTGACTTATATTTGACAGTAAATCTAAGGTATCATTTTTCCCCTACCAAACTTATTGCCATCTCATTATATCCCTATATAACAGACCATAATAATGTTTATTTTAAGAATTAAATATATATATATATATATATATATATATATATATATATATATATATATATATATATATATATATATATATATATATATATATATATTGCAATAGTACGTAATAACTGCCAAAGATTTGAGATTCGATTAGAAATAATTTATAAGAAACGACACTAATTTGTCGAAAATACTGAATTGAGCTTTAAAAATTGCTTTATTTATGAAATTTAATATTTAAAAGAGTAAAACATAATGCTGTGTATGTAAATTTAAAATACAAAAGACTTAGAAACTGAGGGCTTGGCATGAGCAAGAGGTGATTTCAATTAAAATGCACTAAGTGCAAGATAATGTAATGATTACAGTTTGCAATTCGAGTGCAAGCAGTGAGTGAGTGCAGACGTGTATACGGAAGTATAGTGTTACTGTGATCTACCCGAAGCGATATCCGAAGTTAAACAACGGTCGGCGCAGTCGGAGCTAACGAAAATTAAGCAACGGTTGGCGCGGTCGAGCTTGAAATATTAGTTGCCTTTTTCAAGGCTCTAATATACTTTTTGCGAAAAGAATTCAGAAGAGGAAAAATATTAGTCGTCTTTTTCAAGACGCTAGTATAAAAAGATAAAAAAGTCTCCCTCCTGGAGACATATTTTTGTTATATTCTGTGTGTACTAAACATAACTTCTATTTTTCAGCTTTCTTTTTCAGATAAGGCTACGCATACCCAGGAGGAGGGTATGGGAAACCATAGAGAAGTGGACGAGGACTCACAGAGTGGTAGTTCCAGGGCTTCCACCCCATGTAACATAGATTTGGAGATTGTGGACCAAGAGAAGCTGCGCCTAAGGGCTGAAAACAAGGAACTGAGGGCCCAAATAGAAGAAATGAGCCTAAGGATGGCTCAAATGCAATCAAGGATGGACAGGCAGCAGGAGGAGCTCCTGAAACCATCCAGGGGGCCCAAGTCGAACCCACGAAGCCCGCTAATAAGAAAAGGAGAAAGGCAAAATCCGACAGTGAAGAAGAGGAGCCCAAACAGGCCAGGACCCAGGAGGCCCGGACTCCTGAAGGCACCGAGGCCCCAGAAGAGAGTACGAACCGGCAGGAGGACCGAAATCCAGGACCGGCCCCAATGGAACCAGCCAAGACGCCCAAGATACCGCCAGTCATCCTTAGGAAAAAGGAAACGTGGACGGTGGTAAGCAGACGTTTGCGCGAGGCAAACGTCAACTTCGAGAAGGCCCGCGTCGTTGGTGAAGGCATCTCCATCGACCCATCAACGAGTGAAGATTATAGGAAGATGACAAAAATCTTCACACAGGAGAAAAGGGAGTACCACACTTACGCGCTCCCTGAAGAGAGGCTCCTGAGGGTAGTGATATGCGGCATCCCTAGTGGCGTAAGCTGCGAAGAGATCAAGAAAGACCTGGAAGATCAGGGCTTCTCGCCGATCTCTGTCCAGCGGATGACGTCGAGGAGGACCAAGATGGAGATCCCACTGGTACTGGTCCAAATGCCACTGGACCAGGAGAAGATCCTGGAGGTAACGAGGTGCTGCTACCTAGTAGTCCGCACAGAGAGACAAAGGGCAACAGAGCGTCACCCAGTGCCACCGATGCCAGCGCTTCGGCCACGCACAGGGTAGGTGCACCGCACAGGCCAAGTGCGTGAAGTGCGGCGAGGCCCATCGGACAGCGGACTGCAAAAAGAAGCAGGATGTCCCAGCGAGGTGCACAAACTGACAGGGAGCGCACCCGGCCGGCTATAAAGGATGTCCCAAATATCCCAAGAAGCCCGCGGGCCCCCAGAAGCAGGCTCCAAGGACCCAACAGCCACCGAGGGAGGCCTAAAGACCCGCCACCTGCGGGCTGAGCTACGCAAGGGTAGCCTCAAGGTAACGCAGGGCTGAGCGCCGGTCCTGCCAGGCAACAACGAGCACCCGTGGAGGCCCAAAACCTCACCGCGGTGCTCAAACAGATGCAGCAAATGTGCTCAGCAATGAGCGCATTTTTTGCACAGATGCCAGGCTTTACTAATCAGTAATGTATTTTCAGGTGAAGCCGAACTTCCTGCAGATCGCCTCATGGAACGTTAACGGGCTACAAGGAAGAAAACTTGAAGTGGAGGAACTTCTAGCCCGGTACGACATAGACGTGTTGGCACTACAGGAAACGAAGATGACGCCGCTGAAGCCAGCCAACTTCCCTGGCTACCATGTCTACAGGAAGGACTACGCTGGACCAAGGCCGTTGAGAGGAGTAGCCCTGCTGGTAAAGAAGTCGATCGACCACCATCCAATCGTACTGCCGGACATGGAAAACCTGGAAGCCACCGCCGTAATAGTGTCAACGGCACGAAATGGCAACATTCAAGTGGTATGCTGTTATCAGCCACCCCGATGCCGGATCCTGGACACGGACCTGGATGCAATATTCCAGGACCAGACTCAGGTGCTTGCCATAGGGGACCTCAACGCCAAGTCACAGGAATGGAACAGCAGAGTCACCAACACTCTAGGACGAGATCTGCTGAGATTCCTGGGACGACACGCTGGCAACATGCAGGCACTAAGACCGGACGAGCCGACGCACGACAGTGGAATCCACCGATCGGACGTGCTGGACATCGCTATAATGAAGGAGGTGACCCTCAATACGGAAACCTCTACCAGGACGGACGGTTTCACCGAGCATAATCCGATCTTCTTGGACCTAGGAGAGGATGATGTGGACACTGGGACCTTCGTCAAAAGGAGGACAGACTGGGAATTGTTCCGTGCAGCAATGCAAAGGAACATTGCACATATTCCCAGGATTGAATCCGAGGAAGATGTGGAGAGGGCTATCACCTCCCTATTAAATCAGATCCAGGAAGCGATGGAGGAAAGCACCACAGAGACGGAGACCAGAAGGGCACCAACGCCGATGGCAAACCTCACGGAGGACCTCAGGCAGCTGATTCGGGACAGACGAAGGACGAAGAAAAGGGCCCAAAGGACTAGACTCCCTGAGGACAGACACGCGTATAACACGCTGAACAGGAGAGTCAAAGCTGCCCTCCAGGAACACCGTCAACAAGGATGGCAGCGTCACTTGGAATCGCTGGACCCACAGGACAGGAGCATCTGGAACACCCAGCGTGCTCTGCGGAACAGGCCGAAACCAATGTCCCCAATCCACGGAGAGAATGGGATTGTCTACACTCGCCAGAAAAAAGCAGAAGCATTCGCGGACAGCTTGGAACTGCAGTGTAGGGAAAACCAACTCGATGATGAGGACGTGGAACGCAAAGTGCGTCGGTTGCTCCGCCTGCCAGACGATGATCACATCCGTCCTACCACTCCAGAGGAGGTCAAGGAGATTCTAAGGAGCTTAAAGCCGAGGAAAGCTCCTGGATGTGACAAGATCGGAAACATCGCCCCCAAGAAGCTACCCAAGAAAGGGGTGGCAGCCCTGGTGAATATTATCAACGGGATCTTGAGGCTCAGATACTTCCCGGACAGGTGGAAGAAGGCTGACGTCATAGTCATCCCGAAGCCTGGTAAGGAACTAATCTTTCCCTCTTCTTACAGGCCCATCAACCTACTCTCAGCTGTGAGCAAGGTAGCCGAGCGCGTCATCTTGAGAAGAATAGAAGAGGAAACCGAAGAGCTCCAAATTATTCCGGATGAACAGTTCGCGTACAGGACAGGACATAGTACGGAACTCCAAGTGCTTAGGATCACCGAAGAAGTCACCAAAGGTTTCAACCAAAGACAGGTCACGGCGGCACTACTCCTGGACGTTGCGAAGGCTTTCGACAGGGTCTGGCACGATGGTCTACTAGCTAAAATGATGAGTATGGGTTATCCCATTGCACTCGTCAAACTAGTTAGATCATACCTTCACGGAAGACAGATGCGAGTGAAGATCAGGGACTGTGTGTCCACGTATCGACCGATGGAAGCCGGAGTCCCCCAAGGCTCTGTGCTGTCACCCCATATGTTCGCTGTCTTCACCTCTGATCTCCCAAGGGCCGAAGGCACCGCAATGGCACTCTACGCGGACGACACGGCCCGCATGGCCAGATCCTGGAGAGCGAGAACAGTCACCAGAAGACTCCAAGAGGCAGCCTCTCTTCTGGAAGAATGGTGTATCAAGTGGAAAGTCGCAGTCAGGGCGGAGAAAAGCCAGACGATTCTCTTCAGGAAAGGACGCAAGGAAACCCCCACAGGACACGTCTCCATGTTCGGCGAGGACATCCAATGGCACGATTCCGTCAAGTACCTTGGCGTAATCATGGATAAAGGCCTGACATGGAGACAGAACACCGAAGCCATCGTGGTAAAGGCCAAGCGGACGAGAGCTCTCATCTACCCGATGGTAGGGAACCAGAGCAGGCTCAGTCTGAGGAACAAGATTCTGCTACTCAAAGCACTCATCAGACCACAGCTGACCTACGCCTCCGTAGCATGGGGATACCAAGCGAAGACCTATCTGAAGAAGATCCAAGCCGTGGAAAACGTGGCCATCAGGACAGCGGTGGGCGCACCACGGTACGTTAGAAACGCTGACATCTTCAGGGACCTGGAGTACACACCAGTCACGGAAATCATCCGGGATAGAGCGAAGAGGGATCCACGCAGTCAAAAGAAGAAGTCATCATTGCCCAAACAGCAAGTAGGGACGTTACTTCTAAGTTGGAAAATGTCTAGTTATGCAAGCGGTGCAAAAAATCCCTGACGAAAACAATCAAACAAGAAATAAGTAGAAACGAACTTCTGACATTCCGTGAGCAAATTAGTTTAATTTTTTTTAGGCATTTACTTTTAGCACCAAGATTCATAAAATAAATACATGAAGTTATATGGTTATATTGAAAATAAAGTATATGTATGTTAATTTAGTAAAACAATAAATTATGGACCTGATGGGCATTATTTTAGAAAGAAAATGTGAAGAATAGAAAAAAATAAATAAATATAATCGATTAATGATTTATAATATTTGTGTTAAGCAAACCAGCAGGTAAAATTTTGCAATTGTGTAATTTTGTTCTATTCAACTTTACTTGTTTACAAATGAGATTCCACGCTGAATTAGGCCATTTACAAAATTGCAGAATGGCATAATTAGATATGAGAATTTTATTGCCTATTTTATTCATCAGTTATTTATTTCATTATTGTTCATTACGTTAGATGAATGGGAGATAAATTAATTAAATTTAGTAACTCTCTCAAAGAAATAAGGTTTTATTTATTAAAAATTGGATCCGATAGACGTAGTAAAGGGGATATTTTAAATAAAAAATTGGAAGAAGCCCGTAGTGTATATAGTCAAGTAAAGGAGTGTTTAGCCATTAATGAACTGTGCACCACAACTAGGCAACTTGACTTTATTTTTACAAGCAACAGAATGAATAGATAGTAAGATAACTCATAAAAAATTAGTACATCAACTTTCAATGTTTAAGACAAGACTACTTCTTAATTATTTTTACTACAATCTACATTATCGACAGTAACATAAGCGCAGTGCTACCAGTGTAGCCAATCTAATAAAACAAACTACTATATATAATTCAAAAAAAATATGAACAAATTCATTAATATATTCCCACTACCACTCATTGAACATTTTATTAATTAAGAAATAAAACTGAGACACAAAACACTGGCATTGTTTTCATTTATCTTCTTCCATTCCTAGTAAGTCTTTTAATAGATTGAATCTATTCAGTTCGGTAGAGGCTTGGTTAGAATATCCGCCAATTGGTTATGCGTACTTACATAGGTTGGTGTAATGTCACCGCATTGAAATTTTTCCCTTATGAGGTGATATTTTTTAACATCCACATGTTTAGTACGGTTATGAAACTCAGGGTTACGAATTAGACGTATTGCACTTTGATTGTCTATATACAACACTGTGGGTTTTTCTACACATTCACCGATATGACTCAAGTCTCTGTAGCCATATAGCTTCTTTTGTTGCATGGGAGGCGGCTATATATTCTGCTTCTGTTGCTGAAAGGGAGACAGCTGACTGTCGTTTACTAGTCCATGTAATTGGCGCGCCAATATCCATTTGGCATGATGACGGTCTCGGATGCTAGGGCCAGGCAGGACTATTGCCTTTTTACCCTAGTCATCGCTGTAGACCTGGACCGGCCTCGTGCAGGGCGGGTTAACTTACTTTACGAACGGCCCCACTCACAAATGTGAGCGGTGCCGAAGATTTCGGTCAACCTCCCCTGGGTCCTGGCTGATGAACCCTGCTGGCTAGGGCCTCTTCTGGCGCTCTTCTGTCTTCGTCTTCTTTCTTCGCCAGCTTGTCACCCCCGGGGGTAGTCATCTGTCTGTCAGGGACTGTGTGGATATTCTGTGACTTGGGATTGACTGCCAGTACACAAAGTGTCAATTGACACATTGTCATCTGGATCATCGGACAAGGTGAGGATGAACTGTGTAGTTTAGGAGGTGAAGGCCTAAGTGCTTTCTTAGCACTTTCGTCCTTCACGGAGCCAGGGGGGACAACGGGCACTGGTCGGTTTACTGACCGGCGCCCGCAAGGTTTGTGGGAGGGTGGTTGGTCGTGTCATGTCTTTTCAGTGGGTTTGGTCCATCTGTAAGGAAAGGATTAGTTATACTTACCCGTTATCCAGTAACTGTACCTTCGGCCTCTTGTGCCTCGGTGCGTCGGCCGGATCATAGGAGGTGGCCTCCCCTGATCAGCGGGTTCCTGTGCTCCTCAGCTAAGGTGTACAGTTTCTTCGCTCTATCCCGGATGATTTCGGTGACTGGTGTGTACTCCAGGTCCCTGAAGATGTCAGCGTTTCTAACGTACCGTGGTGCGCCCACCGCTGTCCTGATGGCCACGTTTTCCACGGCTTGGATCTTCTTCAGATAGGTCTTCGCTTGGTATCCCCATGCTACGGAGGCGTAGGTCAGCTGTGGTCTGATGAGTGCTTTGACTAGCAGAAGCTTGTTCCTCAGACTGAGCCTGCTCTGGTTCCCTACCATCGGGTAGATGAGAGCTCTCGTCCGCTTGGCCTTTACCACGATGGCTTCGGTGTTCTGTCTCCATGTCAGGCCTTTATCCATGATTACGCCAAGGTACTTGACGGAATCGTGCCATTGGATGTCCTCGCCGAACATGGAGACATGTCCTGTGGGGGTTTCCTTGCGTCCTTTCCTGAAGAGAATCGTCTGGCTTTTCTCCGCGTTGACTGCGACTTTCCACTTGATACACCATTCTTCCAGAAGAGAGGTTGCTCTTGGAGTCTTCTGGTGGCTGTTCCCGCTCTCCAGGATCGGGGCCGTCACGGCCGTGTCGTCCGCGTAGAGTGCCATTGCGGTGCCTTCGGCCCTTGGGAGATCAGAGGTGAAGACAGCGAACAGATGGGGTGACAGCACAGAGCCTTGGGGGACTCCGGCTTCCATCGGTCGATACGTGGACACACAGTCCCTGATCTTCACTCGCATCTGTCTCCCGTGCAGGTATGATCTAACTAGTTTGACGAGTGCAATGGGATAACCCATACTCATCATTTTAGCTAGTAGACCATCGTGCCAGACCCCGTCGAAAGCCTTCGCAACGTCCAGGAGTAGTGCCGCCGTGACCTGTCTTTGGTTGAAACCTTTGGTGACTTCTTCGGTGATCCTGAACACTTGGAGTTCCGTACTATGTCCTGTCCTGTCGCGAACTGTTCATCCGGGATGATTTGGAGCTCTTCGGTTTCTCTTCTATTCTTCTCAAGATGACGACGCTCGGCTACCTTGCTTACAGCTGAGAGTAGGCTGATGGGCCTGTAAGAGGAGGGGAAGAGTAGTTCCTTACCTGGCTTCGGGATGACTATGACGTCGGCCTTCTTCCACCTGTCCGGAAAGTATCTGAGCCTCAAGATCCCGTTGATGATATTCACCAGGGCTGCCACCCCTTTGCTGGGTAGCTTCTTGAGGGCGATGTTTCCGATCTTTGTCACATCCAGGAGCTTTCCTTGGCTTTAAGCTCCTTAGAATCTCCTTGACCTCCTCTGGAGTGGTCGGACGGATATGATCATCGTCTGGCAGGCGGAGCATACGACGCACTCTGCGTTCCACGTCATCAACCCAGTCCTCGTCCTCATCATCGAGTTGGTTTTCCCTGTACACTGCAGTTCCAAGCTGTCCGCGAATGCTTCGGCTTTTTCCCTGGCAAGTGTAGACAATCCCATTCTCTCCGTGGATTGGGGACATTGGTTTCGGCCTGTTCCGCAGAGCACGCTGGGTGTTCCAGATGCTCCTTTCCTGTGGGTCCAGTGATTCCAGGTGACGCTGCCATCCTTCTTGACGGTGTTCCTGGAGGGCAGCTTTGACTCTCCTGTTCAGCGTGTTATACGCGTGCCTGTCCTCAGGGAGTCTAGTCCTTTGGGCCCTTTTCTTCGTCCTTCGTCTGTCCCGAATCAGCTGCCTGAGGTCCTCCGTGAGGTTTGCCATCGGCGTTGGTGCCCTTCTGGTCTCTGTCTCTGTAGTGCTTTCCTCCATCGCTTCCTGGATCTGGTTTTCCAGGGAGGTGATGGCCTCTCCACATCTTCCCTCGGATTCAATCCTGGGAATATGTGCAATGTGTAATTGGCGCACCAGAAAATAGAAAAACATAACCACTAGTGGAACGTCTAGTCTGTAAGTCACCAGCATAGTCAGAATCTGAGTAACCTATCAAGAGATTCAAATTATTGTTTGCTCTGTTGTATTTAATACCACGGCTTGCAGTACCAATTAGATATCTAACTATGCGTTTTACTGCATTTCACTGCCCTTGGGTGTGTTTGTTTAAATATCGACTCACTACTCCCACTGAATGGGCAATGTCTGAGCGTGTTACAATAGCTGCAAACATGAGTGAGCCCACTAAATGTCTGTAAGGAACCCTCATTTTCTTCTAAATAAGTACTATTTGCGTCACCAGTAATGTTTGTTTGTGGGTCACTTGGTACACAGACGCGATTTGCATTGTCAAAACTAAAACGTTTTATTATTTGTCGAATATATGCTTCTTGACTTAAAAAGATTGGCCCGTCCATGTCTCTCTTAATTTCAATGCCCACAAAGTAGTTAGCTTCATTGATTTTTACTTCAAAAAGCTTTCTGCAGTTCAGAAAGTACTGTTTCAATTGCGCGTTTGTTTGGTGAGATTAGCAGCCCATCGTCAACATATATGACAAGCAAAACTTTTTGTTTGGTTAACGTTCCCACTGTATACACAATTGTCGGGATCAGACTGTTGAAAGCCGTAATTTTGTAGGAAATTGTTGAATTTGTTGTTCCAGTTGCGTGGGGCCTGTTTTAACCCATAGAGTGCTTTTCGTAGTTTACAAACTAGGTTAGGTTTACTGCTAATGTCATCTGGTAGTGACATACAAATGTCTTCGCACAAACCTCCGTATAGAAAAGCAGTCTGTGATAGCTAATAGAACTCTTATGGAATCGTACCTAGTTGTGGGGGAGTATATTTCACCATAATCAATATTTTTCTTCTGCGCAAAACCTTTAGCACATAAACGGGCTTTATATCGAGAAATTGATCCATCCGAATTTCTTTTTATGCGAAAAACCCATTTCGAGCCTATTGTTTTCCTTCCAGGTGGCAGTTCTACTTCTTCCCACGTATTATTTTTCTTTAAAGCCCCCAGTTCTTCACTTATAACTATCTTTCAATTTTCTGCATTATCGCATGCAATAGCTTCTTCTTCTTCGTATCTCTTTGGTATTCTGACTTCTTTTTGAGGATGCAAGTTGAGGGTATCGTTTTCTTGAGGCTCATCAAAATTTTGTTCTACATTTGGAGTAACTTCAATGTTCAATTCTTGTATAACTTGATTTTCTTGTGCTTCAGGGATTGCATCCTCGTTTTCAAAGTTAATAGCTATTTCGACACTGTCAGGTTTGTGCACAAAACCTTTGGCTTCTTCGTTAAATGTCACGTTCCGTGATACGGTTATTTTTCTTGTTGAGACATCGAACAGACGGTAATTTGAGGAATTATTGTCGTACCCAACCAAAATTAACTTATTACTTTTTGGATCCAGTTTTGTACGCTTTTGATCGGGTACGTGTATATATGCTTCACTTCCAAACGTTTTGATGTGTTCTAGGGTTGGTTTCTTTTTATACCACATCTCGTAGGGGGTAGAATTTGGGGTTTGTGTTGAAGCAGTACGATTTAGAATGTACACCGCAGTGTTTACAGCCTCTGCCCACAGATATTTGGTACATTTGAGCCATAAATCATTGAGCGTGCACTTTCAACAATGTTTCTATTATCCCCCCAATTTTCTATTATGCTCGCCAATTTTGTTCTGGCGTGTAGGGTGCAGTTATTTCTAATTGTATGCCCTGACTATTTAAGTACTCTTTGAATTCACGGTTACAATATTCAAGTCTGTTATCGAAGTGTAAAAACTTAATTCCATGCTGTGAACTGTTTTTCACTATGTTGTTAAATGTTTTGAAATTTTAATGAGGACATCTGACTTGTTTTTAATAAAGTACACTACACTATAACCAGAGTTCGACTTTAAATGTAACAAAGTACTTGTAGCCACTCACAGATGGCGTGTCCATGGGTCCACAAACATCACTGTAAATTCTTTCACCGATTTGAGATTGCATTAAGCTACGTTCACACCATTTGAACGGTAAGCGATGTTTTTACCATACGCACAAGCAGGACAGGAAAAACTTTTCAATATTTTCAAAGTTTACGCCCGACACAAGACCTTTTTTAACCATTTCCCGGAGTGTTTTTACATTCACGTGTCCAAGTCTCTCATGCCAAACTTGAGGACTGTCACTGGTAGTGGCATTAGCAGTCAAAATCACGGTACGAAATTACAATTTGTACAAATTATTACACTCACGAATAGCACAGGCCACAACGTCTCCATTTAGGTAGATTTCGGCTTAATTATTTTCTTTTACTATTTTCATTCCCTTGTCTGCTACCACACCCTCAGAGAACAAGTTCTTTCTCAGTTCAGGGATATAAAGGACATTGTTAATCGTGGAATCATACTATTTTCTTTCAATTAGTTTCTGAATTTTAACAGAGCCTTTACCTTGTACTGTCAGGATTTTGTTGTTCCCCAAAACTACAGTTGACGTACAGTTCTCCTCAAAGTTGCAAAATATTCACGTCTGTACGTCATGTGCGCTGAGGCACCGCTGTCCATGATCCATGAATCTTCATCAAAAGAGATCTGCCTGTTATCATTCACGTTAAAAGCAGATTCATGATTTCGTTCACTGTTGCTATTTGAATTCTTTGTGTCTTTTTGTGAATCTTCATTTCTCCTTGTCTTTGGGCATTTTCATGCGATATGACCTTGTTTTCTGTAGTTATAACAGTAGATTGGGCCTCTTGACTTACTTGTACCACGACTGGAGCTAGATGCTATTTCACTCTTCTTTTTGTTGAGCGACACTGCAGCTAATGCAACTTCAACCTCGTCATAAGAGGCTAGACTTGCTTCTTCATCTAGCAATCGAGGTGTCAAGTTTGGTATTGTTCGTTTCAGTTCATCTAAGGACAGCCAAGCTTGTCGTACATTTCTAAATTTTGCCAGTAATGTACTCATGATTTTCGTCATTATAGTAATGTACTCATGATTTTCGTCATTATAGCAGTATTACTAAAAGTTTCTCTAGTTTCACGTACTTGTTTAGCCAAGTTTTCTATTTTGGATATATGCTGAGCAATACTGTCGTTGAAAATCATTTTATACTGGTGAAACTTTTCGTGTACGATCATCTTGTTGGTTTCAGACTTCTGTTGATAGATTGAATCTAATTTGGTCAAGATTTCTTTGGATGTAGTGCAATTCTCTATGAGTGTGATTTGATGCAGGTCCATGGAAGTGGTAAGTGTAAACATTGCATTAGCATCCTTTCGTAGCCAATCATTTAAATCATCTGTGGCGGTTGTTTCCAGCTTTGCCACTGTTCCATTTACTACTCCGAAAATCCCTTCAGCCCTTAATGCACAGGTCATCTGGAATTTCCACTGTTGATAATTTGCACCATCAAATTTGTTAACATGTGTAACGTCAACCTTATCCATGGCGTCTGGATTACTTGTCGAGTTAAACGTGCAAAATGGCGTCGGCTGTGGTTAAGAATAAAGATTCTAGGCTTGATTTATTAATGATTCTTACACTAATAGGCGACTTCTGGGCCCATAAGCTGTTTAGCCATTAATAAACTGTGCACCACAACTAGGCAACTTAACTTTATTTTTACAAGCAACAGAATGAATAGGTAGTAAGATAACTCATAAAAATTAGTACATCAACTTTCAATGTTTAAGACAAGACTACTTCTTAATTATTTTTACTACAATCTACTTTATCAACAGTAACATAAGCGCAGTGCTACCAGTGTAGCCAATCTAATAAAACAAACTACTATATATAATTAAAAAAAAAATGTGAACAGACTCATTAATATATTCACAAGGAGGTTATCAAAACTACAAATATACAAATTATAGAATCTAATCTAAGTGGAGTTCACATAACTTTATTAAATAACATTAACAAAGACATAAAAGAAACTTTTTCAGACATTTTAAAATTTGAAAACAAAAAGGACTCTGATTGCACAATGAGTACGTTCGACCATAAAGTTGCTGTGAGTCTTTTATCAGTAATGTCTAATGATGAAAATGTCACTAAACAAATAATACATGCTGTAGAATTGTACGATTCTATGCTGGACAAAAATGGTAAAACTCAGTTAATAAATTTTATTTTAAAAACAAGACTCTCTAAATGCTTACACTATCTACAAGCTGTCAAACAACAGCAGTTCTTGTAGATGATAAACAATTTCTTTTAACTAGAAATTCAGATACGGCTCTACAAACGCAACTTATGCGAACGAGACAAAGTAACAAGGCTCATGGAAGAGTTTAGTATAGAGTTAGAAAATCTTTTTTGTTAATTTAACTATTTCCCAAGCTAATAATAATGCTGATATACACAGTGTATTGCGGCCACTTAATGAGAAAGCAGCCATAAGACGGTTTGCTGATGTACTGCGTAATTCAAAAATTGGTATAATTGTATCAGCTACAAATTTCTCATCTCCGAGTGAAGCAGTTAGGGCAGCTCAAGATGAAGAGATTTCACAGCATGATACTTCCCAAATTATGACAATGTCTAGCCGTGGTAGATCTTCGAATTTCAGAAGTTTCAGAAATAATAGACGAGGTCCTAGAGGCTTTAATTCTTATAGAAAATTTAATCTGAATTTTAATTCAGGTAGATTTAATGCAAATACATAAAATCGTATAAGTAGTAGTAGGCCAAGACAAGAAAGTTCATCTCAACGTTTTAGCAGAAATTGTCGTCCTAGGCCAATGTCAGGTAATGTTTAATTTGCTGAAAATATTGAGTCAGGTCAGAGTGAAGACAGCTCATCTTTCAGTTCAAACTATGCTAGTAATTCAAATATTGATTTTTTGAGACTGCAGTAGATACACAAATTTATATGTGTAATGATGTATGCATGAGTGCGATTAAATGTTGTATGAATGGGAATCCTTTGAATTTTCTGATAGACACGGGTGCTTCTTTGTGCGCTATAAGGTATGAATGTTTAAAAAAGTAATAGCAGAACTTATGAGGAAAATTTGGAAACAAGAGGTATAGGTGGAAATGTGACTCCAACTGGATTATATATATATATATATATATATATATATATATATATATATATATATATATATATATATACACATATATATTTAATTTTGGAATTAGGAGTTCAAGTAGAAATGAAATTATACCTATTCAAAAATCTTCCGTGTAGAAAAGACGGTATATTAGGTCATGATTTTTTTTTAAATTCAATGAAACGAAATTATGAGAATAAATTATCACTAATTGTCGGAGACAAAGAAGTTATAACTGAATTGAATTCAAATAACAATCATATTTTGTCAATATCTCCAAAGTGTGAGATAATTTAGTTCTTACCTACAACCATGCAAGACGATTTCGTAATAATTTCAAAAAGTTGTGTAGAGGACGTATTATGGCTGAATGTATTGCAAGACCAAATAACGGTAGAATTCCGGTGAGAATACTAAATACTAGAGATGAAGTGGTTCACTTGAACAACTGTATTCCAGAGACTGAAAAACTAAGTTTGTATGAATTTTGCGAATTTTAAAGGAATCCTCATTCCTTTAGCAGTTGCTAGAGTTAAAGGTAAAAGTTAAATATTGTTGAAAATATTTACGCAAAATATTCCAATATATTTCATTTGCCTCATGATAAGTTAACAACAGCAAGATTATATAAGCAATCTATTTCACTGAAAGAAAAAACGTTACTCCTGCTTATGTAAAGCCTTATAGACTTCCAAATTTACAAAAAATTGAGATTGGCGAACAAATTCAAAAGATGCATGAGGAAGGAATAATTGAGCAATCGCAGAGTGAGTGGTCCTCACCAATTCTACTTGTACCAAAGAAAATGGATAATAGTGGTAAAAAGAGATAGAGATTAGTAGTCGATTACAGATTGTTGAATCAAAGAATTCAGCATGATAAAAATTTTCCTTACCAAATATATCCGAGATTCTTGATTCTCTTTCTAATGCTGTGTATTTTTCTCATTTAGATTTAAGTCAAGGCTATTATCAAGTAGAACTGGGCGGGGACAGTAGAAAATATACAGCTTTTCCGACTAGTGGGGGTCAATGGCAGATGACTAGGTTACCTATGGGACTAAAAACAAGTACAAGTTGCTTTTCTCGTTTAATGACGTTTGCTATGGCAGGTCTTAATTACGAAAGATGCTTTGTCTATTTAGACGATCTTATTGTTTTTGGTAGAAATTTAAATAATCATAACAAAAATCTTCTGAGCGTTTTCAAACCTCTTAGAAAGATCAACTTAAAGCTCAATCCAAGTAAATGCGATTTCTTAAAAAAAGAAATTCTTTATCTTGAACATCTCATAACAGCTGACGGTATTTTACCGGATCCAGCAAAAATCAAAACTTTACAAAAGTACCCAGTGCCAAAAGATGCAGAAGAAGTTAAAAGATTCATTGCTTTTGGTAACTGCTATAGGAAATTAGTTCCAAATTTTGAAAAAAAGCGTACAGCTAAAACAGATTATGTAGAAAAAATGTAAATTTTGAGTGGACAAAAGATTGTCAAAATTCATTATTATCACTTAAGCAGGCTTTAATTCAACCTCCGGTATTGGAATATCCTGATTTTTTCGCTAGTAATGAATTCATAGTTCAAACAGATGTTTCTAATGTAGCTTTCGACACAGTACTTTCAAATAAAAACAATAAACCTGTAACTTATGCTAGTCAGTGTCTGAATAAAGCTGAAGTTAACTATCCCACGATTCAAAATGAAATGACTTTAGGCGTTACTGGTACGGTAAACGATTTAAGTTAAAAACATACCATAAGCCTTTAGTGTATCTATTCAACACGACCGATCCATCAAGTCGTTTAACTAAATTTGTGTCTAGAAGAGTATGATTTTGATGTTGAGTACATAAAAGGAAGCGAGAATGTTACGGCTGATGCATTATCTAGAATTGTGATAACATCAGACGAACTTAAAAGTATGAATGAAAATTTGGTGGCAGTTTTTACTAGGGCGCAAGCAAAGAAAGAAAACAAAGATATAGATAAAAGTGAGGATGTCAATGGCGTTCGGCCTGATCAACCAAGCGTTGTTGAAATTCTAAAACGGTCAGATGATGTTACAGAATTAAAAGTAATGTCAGAATATGATGCTAACCAAATTGAACATTTTGAACACATGTCAAAAAAATCCGGAAGTTTTTATTTTTTTCCTTCTCCTTCAATACTTTTCTTGAATCCAAATACTCGATCAGTAATACCTAATGCAAGACGTATTGTTGAGAGATTCGGCATTCATATGTGCAAAAGAAAATATTCGCGAATTAAATGTAATTAAAGATGAAAATAATATGTAAATGATTAAAAAAGCTAACTAGCGCAATAAGTAAAAGTTGTAAGTCAAAGGAGCACACACCCAAAAATATGTATTGTAAAAAGTATTAAAAGAACAACGCACGAAGAAACAAAAAAGTTAATACTAAATGATTTTCATTTACTTCCCACAAGCGGACACGCAGGTATTAATCATATTGTAAATAATATAAAAAAATATTATTTCTGGTCAAGTATCAAAAAGATGTTAGTAACTTCGTAAAAAAATGTGATGATTGTCAAAGATACAAATATAGTAAAAACGTTAACGAACCAATGATAATTACATCTACTGCTATATCAGCTTTTCAAAAAAATCTGGATATTGTAGGTCCTTTAGAAAGAGACATTGAAAATAACTCTTAAATGCTCACTCTTCAATGCAAGCTGACAAAATTTGTAGAGGCCTATCCATTAAAATCCAACGATTCTGTAACAGTAGCAAAAAGTTTTGTAGAAAATTTCATATTACGGTTTGGAATTCCGCAGGAAATTGCTACAAACAGAGGAGCAGAGTTCATTTCTGAAACAATTAATGAAGTCTCTCAATTATTAAATATTAACGAAATACAATCAACAGCTTATCACCACGAGAGCATAGGAGCTTTAGAAAATTCTGATAGTCTTAGGCGCTTATTTGGAAATGCAAACACAAAATCACAGCGTTTCTTAAAGTGTTTGGCTACCATAATCGGGTTTTGCTATAATACAACTATTCTCATGGAAACAAAATTTCCTTTGAATTAGTTTTTGGTAAAAATGTAACTTTCCAAATAATTTAAATAATTCGGTAGATCCTACATGTAGTTTTGAAAACTGACCATTAGAACTTAAATATAGGTTACCAACTGCACAAAACGACGCTAGAAATAATTTACTGTTAGGTAAAGAAAAAAGGAAGTGTAATAATTATGATAACGGCATAAACTCTGTTAGTTATAAGGTTAGTGAAAAGTGAAGTCGGTGATAAACTAACTGCATTATTTGATGGACCTTATGCGGTAGTGGAGGAATTACCTCCAAATGTAAAAATAAAGAATTCTAAAGAGATGATAGTACATAAGAATGGCCGTACTTTAAATAATTACTTGTATAGGTACGGATACATTACTTAGTTACTATTTTAGTAAGACATTTAATTTCAATTATTAACCTTTTTAGAAGTTAATTATTTAAAAAAATGGGGAAGGTGTAGTATAAGAGTACCTTAACGATGTATGTATGTATACCTTTAATATTTAGAAATACTGATTAGTATTGTAAGCACTTTATATGTCGAAATTAGGACACAGGTTCAACTGGCAAAATTGGGATATAGTAGCCATTTTAATAAATGTTATAGTTAGACTTTCATAATAGAAAGATGCACTGAGAGAATGATTTAGTTGGGAGAAATAAATTTTATTTCAACCAAATAAATGATTTCTTTGTATTTGGCGAACTAAACATTTAATTAGGAGAATTAAGGCATTTATTTGATTAAAAGCCGAATATTTAATATTATCAATTAAATCAAAATACTTATTTGTAAGAAATATTTGTTTCTGAACACTAAATATTTATTTGTGAACATTAAACATTTGTTTCTGAACATTAAATATTTGTTTCTGAGCATTAAATATTTGTTTCTGAGCATTAAATATTTGTTTCTGAGCATTAAATATTTATTTCTCAGGAATAAGACTTTTTACAGAAAATTGCGTGGATTTATTCTTGATGAATACATTAATTTCAGGAAAATTAATTCCGTTTTTAATTTATTTATAGTAAACAAATATTTATTTCTCAAAAACAATGAAAATTTATTATACTCATTAATATTAAATAAATTGTTAATTTTTGTTAATAACGTTGTTTAATTTATTTATAATAAAAAAACTATTTCTCCTCGCACCTGCTTTGAGTATCCACCATCTTATAAATTATTTAAAGAATTTGTTAAATAAATCTCTGCGTCAAAAGGATTACACTGAGGGAAATATCTGGCTTGAAATGACTAAGAAGCCTTAGTTTTTTCAATTTAATAAATATTTATTATTCTGCATTAAATTTAATTCAGACAAATAAATATTTTTCATAATTTTGTTATAATAAGCATATTTCGAAGATTGGATTAATTGGCAAAACTAAATGATTTATTTCAGGAATTCTCTTGGTATTTATTTTTTGTAATTAAATAATTATTTATAAGAAATAAATTTACTCATGAATAACACATTTGTATCTGCCACATTTATTACATCATTATATTTATTTCATAGAAAGAAATATTTACTATTAAAGTTTATACCCTAATAGCGGAAATAAATATTTAATTCTAATAAGAAATATTTATTCCTCATTAATAAATTTGTTTCTGAGAACTAAATGTTGGCCCTCTACCGGCGAAACCGCGGTAGCGCATTAGACAAGATTCAACAAGACGCCATTGTTCCCTTTTTTCTCTTATTATAGAGCTTTGTGTTAAGTGTTGTGTCCCTTTCGGTAGATGTGTAGTTTATTAGAAGAATTTGGGGGCTGGAAAGCCTCAAAGAAACTTTTAAATGTGAGTTTTTAATGTTTGTACGTGGTAATTTGTTTATCATAGCATATTAAAGTACCTAACCTAGCCAAAAACTGTTTAGTTGTGAAAATTTGTTCAGAGTTATTTATTTTTGTTATTTTTTTAATAAATATGTGTAAATATTTTTCATATATTTAATTTTGTTTACCTTTAACACAGACATTTGTTTGTCTGTATCCTTAACCTGACACATCAATTAAAAATTACAATAAACAAGCAGTAAAGAAAATTGAAAATTAATCTTTATTTGAACTTTCTACTATTATTTCTAAGTTAATAATAAACTCACTTATTTGGTATTTTTGAAAAGTTCCAGTTAAGCACATTACAGTCAAAATAAGAAAAGAATAAAAGGAAAATCTGTACTCAAATATATCGGTTTAGAATGTTCTTTTTTTATTACTTTCTTGCATAAAAATAAATAGATTATTTTTTTAACTAGGTGTTATTTATAGACTGTATTATTTTATATTATTATTACCATACAATCTATAAGATATTTCGCAGTAATTTTCATTGTATTATTTTTTTCTTGTTCGTTTACGTTTTATTTTAAAGATTATATCCTCGCATCAATTTAATGCAAAACTTTTACTCGGTATAAGCGGTTATAATGGCTGCATTTCCTGATATTTACAATTTTCCTGAATTTTCTCTTAAAATTTGACATGGAAATCCAGATTTATATATAATAAATTTGAGGTTTAACTGATTCTAATAAGACACATTAGTTAAAAAAAATTTAGAACTTTATTAAGCATGAATACCTTAACACCTATGGAAGAAGAATTAACATAATAGATATATGTTTTAACGTCATCGTGTCTATGGAGATATTATGAAGTTATAGTTCATGAGAGTAATTGATTATACTGATAGTGATATATTATGTATGTACCTACATCTACGCAAAATTATATAAAAAATTATATGATATCTACCCTATCATTTTTTAGAATATGTTTTATTATTAACAACTCGTGAAGCATACATATTTTTAATATAAAATACATTTTAATTTCGCAAATATATACCTACCATAACGTTGCTTTAATGACAAAACATCGAATGTGCAAATTTGCCGGTTTCGATTTTTCTGTTGGAAAATAATATTTTTTTTTAGTCTGCAGTGCCAAAACCGCAAATGCGAATATTGAATATTTTTGAAATATTTTTATACTAGGAAACTTATACCTATAAATAAATTACCTTTGGATATTTAACAACAAATTGAACTTCTGAAAAATTAGAAAATTGCACATTCGTTGTTTTGGCAGTGGACCGACGATATGCTTTACAACTAGTGAAAAAAATAAAAAAATATCTACTATAATTTTTAGCAAAATTGATTTTTTAATACATCGTACTGTAGACAAATCGTGAGGCATACATTTTTTAATATAAATCAAATTTTAGTTTCGCAAATATAAACCAGGTAAGTAAAAATTTTCATATACATTTTTTTGAATAGAAACGTTTTTAATTTTCTATATTCATTTATTTGTTGTATCCGTATAATTTGTCTTCGAACCTTCTTTGGGTATTAAGTCGCTATTCTATATAAATTGTTTATATATTTTTTAAAATAAACCATGCGTAGCAAAAAGGATTGTTCAGATTGTTTTTTTTCTCCAAAAAACCAACCTATGACTAATCCTTTTGGCGCAGAGATTTATTTAACAAATTCTTTAAATAATTTATAAGTAGGTGGATACCCAAAGAAGGTGCGAGGAGAAATATTTTTTTATTATAAATAAATTAAACAACGTTATTAACAAAAATTAACAATTTATTTAATATTAATGAATATACGAAATTTTCATTGTTTTTGAGAAATAAATATTTGTTCACTATAAATAAATTAAAAACGGAATTAATTTTTCTGAAATTAATGTATTCATCAACAATAAATCCACGCAATTTTCTGTAAAAGTCTTATTCCTGAGAAATAAATATTTAATGCTCAGAAACAAATATTTAATGCTCAGAAACAAATATTTAATGTTCAGAAACAAATGTTTAATGTTCACAAAATAAATATTTAATGTTCAGAAACAAATATTTCTTACAAATAAGTATTTTGATTTAATTGATAATATTAAATATTCGGCTTTTAATCAAATAAATGCCTTAATTCTCCCAATTAAATGTTTAGTTCGCCAAATACAAAAGAAATCATTTATTTGGTTGAAATAAAATTTATTTCTCCCAACTAAATCATTCTCTCGGAGGAGTCATAGGGTGGGTTTTTGGGGGAAAAAAACCCGGAAAAAACTTTTCCCCCCCCGGGGTTATTTAAAAAAAAATAAAAAAAATTTTAAAAAAGAAAAACAAAAAACCCAAAAAAGAGGACAAAAAAAAAAAAAAAACCAAAAAAAAAAAAAAAAAGAAAAAAAAAAAAAAAAAAAACACCAAAAAAAAAAAAAAAAAAAAAATATTTTTTCCCCTTTTTTATTTTTTTTTTATAATAAAAAAATTTTTTCCCCCTCCTTTCCCCCCCCCCCTTATACCCAAAAAACAAAACTATTATAAAAAATAAATATTTTTTTTTTTTTTTTTTTTTTTTTTTGTATATAGTGTGTTCTCCCCCCCCACCACCCCAACACACAACAAAAATTTTTTTTTTTAAAAAAAAATTATATATTTATGTTTTTTTTTTTTTTTTTTTTTCTATTTTTTATAAATTATTAATTTTTGTGGGTTGGGGGGGCTCTCCCCCCAACATAAAAAAATAATATTTTTCCCACCCCAAACACACACACCCCCCCCCCCCCCCCCCCCCCCCTCCCCCAGAGCAACGTTATGGTAGGTATATATTTGTGAAATTAAAATGTATTTTATATTAAAAACATGTATGCTTCACGAGTTGTTTATAATAAAACATATTCTAAAAAATGATAGGGTAGATATCATATAATTTTTTATATAATTTTGCTGTAGATGTAGGTACATACATAATATATCACTATCAGTATAATCAATTACTCTCATGAACTATAACTTCATAATATCTCCATAGACACGATGACGTTAAAACTTATATCTATTATGTTAATTCTTCTTCCGTAGGTGTTAAGGAATTCATGCTTAATAAAGTTCTAATTTTTTTTAACTAATGTGTCTTATTAGAATTAGTTAAACCTCAAATTTATTATATATAAATCTGGATTTCCGTGTCAAATTTTAAGAGAAAATTCAGGGAAATTGTAAATATCAGGAAATGCAGCAATTATAACCGCTTATACCGAGTAAAAGTTTTGCATTGAATTGATGCGAGGATATAATTTATAAAATAAAACGTAAACGAACAAGAAACAATAATACAATGAAAATTACTGCGAAATATCTTATAGACTATATGGTAATAATAATATAAAATAATACAGTCGTTAAATAACACCTAGTTAAAAAAATAATCTATTTATTTTTATGCAAGAAAGTAATAAAAACGAACATTCTCAACCAATATATTTGAGTACAGATTTTCCTTTTATTCTTTTCATATTTTGACTGTAATTTGCTTAACTGGAACTTTTCAATAATACCAAATAGTGAGTTTATTAGTAATTTAGAAATAATAGTAGAAAGTTCAAATAAAGATTAATTTTCAATTTTCTTTACCCCTTGTTTATTGTAATTTTTAATTAATGTGTCAGGTTAAGGATACAGACAAACAAATATCTGTGTTAAAGGTAAACAAAATTAAATATATGAAAAATATATACACATATTTATTAAGAAAAATAAATCTCTGAACAAATTTTCACATATAAACAGTTTTTGGCTAGGTTAGGTACTTTAATATGCTATGATAAACAAATTACCACGTACAAACATTAAAAACTTACATTTAAAAGTTTCTTTGAGGCTTTTCAGCCTCAATTTTCTTCTAATAAACTATACATCAACCGAAAAGGACACAACACTTAACACAAAGCTTATAATAAGAGAAAAACGGAACAATGGCGTCTTGTTGAATCTCGTCTAATGCGCTACCGCGGTTTCGCCGGTAGAGGGCCAACATTTAGTTCTCAGAAACAAATTTATTAATGAGGAATAAATATTTCTTATTAGAATTAAATATTTATTTTCGCTATTAGGGTATAAACTTTAATAGTAAATATTTCTTTCTATGAAATAAATATAATGATGTAATAAATGTGGCAGATACAAATGTGTTATTCATGAGTAAATTTATTTCCTTATAAATAATTATTTAATTACAGAAAATAAATACCAAGACAATTCCTGAAATAAATCATTTAGTTTTGTCAATTAATCCAATCTTCGAAATATGCTTATTATAACAAAATTATGAAAAATATTTATTTGTCTGAATTAAATTTAATGCAGAATAATAAATATTTATTAAATTGAAAAAACTAAGGATTCTTAGTCATTTCAAGCCAGATGTTTCCCTCAGTGTGTATTTTATTTACTGGTAATAATCTTAAATGAATATAACATATACTCTTATACTGGTACCAAATAAAACAGGATAATACAAGTGGTCATAATATATTGCACGACTAAAGTTGGTCCTCTACGTTTAATCGACCCATATTTTTTTGACCAGATTAGTACAAATATGGGTCAGCACGACGTTTTGCGTACGTCGCATATCGAACATTAACGTCGGTTTGTCGTCAGAATGTTGCTCGGGACAGACTCCTGTTTAATTGCCTTTCTGTGCTATCAAGGCTTTTCTTATTCACAACATCAATTGAGCTTTTTCTTGTAACTTTTAACACTAGTTGTGTTTAGTTACCGCCTGCGTTTACCTTTGAACAATCGTCTACATTTTTATCGCTTAATTCTCCTTTGCCTATTAGCATCGTAAGCTTAGAACTTTTGTGTGCCAGTTTTCAAATGGTCGTCAAAATAATATGATAACTCCAATAATTGAGTAGATAATAATTAAACCTCGGATATCACGGCAGTCATAACGTAAAAACCAGGGCCGATGAAATTCGTTTTACAAAGTGATATGATATTACTCAGTTATAGCTAGTATATACTTTATATATTTTTTTTATTGTTTATACAATTATGCATAACCATATTATACCTGTAGTCATAAATGCAGCCGGATCGACTGTTCACGTTAATACGTGTCAATATCAACGTAGGACAGCGACAGCCTGCCATGGTTTTTACATCATGACTACCGTGAGTCCGTATAGTAGTAATAATAACTTAACTACCAATTAAAAACTGATTCACGAACTAAGTGCAGAAATATTAGTTTAATAAAAATATCCTACCAAATACTCACCAGTGATTTCCTACTATTTTCAAAATGTACATAATCACATGTACCAGACATAGGTTTCCCATTTGATCCTTCTGTACAAATACCTTCACCATTCACACCTGGAGCTGCACACCAACCACAGTGTGCACGTCTTAAACAACTGGAACATTGGGTAAAAGAATTGCATGGCTCAGGACAGTAATGTCTGTCTTCAGCTTGCAATACAAGGCCACAAATACCACCAGCACAATAAATTAATTGGTAAGAGGCTGAGATGCATTCATCTAATTCCGTGGACCATCTGCAATCGGCTGCTTCAAGACAAGAGCTACATGTTGAGTAATTTATGCACCGTTGAGGGCAGACTGACACAGAATTAGCTTCTTGTTCTTCAATAACTGTAAATTTATCACTATTAAAACATGAACAAAATGAATGAACAAATAGTGTTGTCATGTAAAGACACCTTAAGGCTCGCATGCGCTATAGACATTGTGACGTAGACAGGAAGTCGGCCATAATATGTTGAACAGTTCCTTTTCTGGCAGAAAAGAGCCAACGTGTTTGCAATGAATACTAAATGAAATTCTAACCAATTGTTCCCGACCTACTAGTAGGTAATGACTGTATCATCTGATTTATTTATCCACCCAAGGACATAACAATTGGCAACGAGGATAATTTTAGAGAATGCGAAAAGCGATTTACAACAACTGACGAGGAAGCACACACGTGGTAAAAATAGCAACCGTTCCGAAGTTTCTAGAAATTTATCCAGAGTCAGATGATTGTCTGTTATATTCTGAAAGATTGGATCAACATCACGGACAAGAAAATCAAAACTGCGATTTTGCTGAGTTCGGTGAGCTCATCTACTTATAAATTGTGGAGAAACGGAGAAACTATCACATCTATTATTACGCAAAGAGTAGTCATATGTAGTGGCGGACCGTGCTTTTTCGAGGCGCTAGGCTACATGTATTTGCGGAACCCGGCATTCGTAATAAGCCGCTATACAGAATTTTTGTTCTGAAATAATCATATATATATATATATATATATATATCATATATATATATATATATATACATATATATATATATATATATATATATATATATATATATATATATATACATATATATATATATATATATATATATATGCCATGACGACTTTTCGGGGTCGTTTTTAATTCTTCAATGCATCTTTTGGGGACATAGCGACCTTTTGGGGTCGGTCCTCAAAGTGTCGACCTCAAAATGTAAGCTTTATGCCCCATGTCGACTAAATCTTTACAGCTAATGCAGAAAATGAGCACAAACAGGCATAATCTTTTCTTTAAAAAAGCTTTGGCACTGAGGGAAGTTTCTACAAATACCAAAAACTGCTCAGTATTCTCAACGCGCGTTTCGCCAACCAAGTTTGCATCATCTGGAGATAATCAGTTTTAATCAAAATTCAGCTGAAGAGAATTCTGTATTTGTTTATGATATCTGTAAAACTGTACCTCGTATGGTTTCTTTACAGCAGCGTATATGTACGTATTTTGAGGAAGCCAAGCGTATGGTACAACATGAACATATAGGAAAATCAAGAACGAATGGTGGATGGTGAAAGCGAGTCAAATCCAGGCTTATGCTGACCAACATTATGACTACCGTAATTTTTTACAAGAGGTTAAGGTCGTATTTGGCCCCAACCATAGATGTCTGCTGTGCCCTATTCAAGATGACGACGGTCATTTGCTGAGAGATGAAATACAAATAAGAAACCACTGGAAAGAACATTACCACACTATACTCAATTCGGACTCAGATACAGACTCTAATATATTCGATGTTATTCCTCAGTATGATTCGTTCATAGAACTGGATGACCCCCTTTCAGAAGAAGAGATTGGAAACGCTATAAGTCAAATGAAGAACAACAAAGCGGCAGGTTGTGATGGGATCCCAAGCGAAATTTTTAAGGCTCTCGCGGATAACATAATCCACCATTTTGAAAAATGCTTCGATCTTATTTGGCAGGAAGAGTCAACACTGCAGAATTTTCGTGACGCTAAGTGGAGCACAGCTGACCTAATCTTCTCCCTACGGCAACTGCAGGAAAAATGTCGAGAACAACAAAAATAATGTACGCAGCTTGTATTGACCTTACAAAGGCCTTCGATTTCGTCAATAGGAGCTGCGCCCTCTGGACCATCATCGGAATCCCTAGAAAGTTCGTGGCAATCTGCAAAAGCCTCCACTAGAACAACTGGGCCAAGGTACTTTATAATGGGCAATTCACCGATCCTTTCCAAACCCACACTGGAGTCAGGCAAGGCTGCGTTTTAGCTCCCTTTTAATATCTTTACTGCTGCCTTGACCATTACAGTTGACAGTAAACTTCAAGAAAGGGACATTGGTTTGCAATACAGACTGGATGGCGGACTCTTCAACATAAAACGACTAAGGGCACATACAAAAAACACGAGCCAAGTATATCTCAGATCTACAGTATGCTGATGATTGCGTTCTTCTGGCCCATACCCCCAATAAACTACAAGATATTTTAGATACCTTCACATGGGCCTACATACTGCATTGGATTTAAAACTAAGCATTGGTAAAACCAAGATTATGCCTTCGACACGAAGCCCCTCACGAAGATATTACAACGGCAGGAGCTACCGTGGAATATGTTGATCAATTCCACTATCTCGGTAGCATAACAAATTACCAAGCCAATCTGGATTCTGAAATCTCCAACAGGATAAACGCGGCGTCTAGAACCTTTTGGAAACTGAAAAGATAGAATATTCTATAATCACTGCTGGACTTTCCCTCCAAGCGAAAACTGCTGTGTACCATGCGGTTATTATACC
>JANEYF010000902.1:0-47283 GCA_029963845.1 Rhamnusium bicolor
TATGTATACCTGGAGTTGGTTAGAACATTTGATGTGAAGGTAACACTAACGTAGTTTTACACAAAACACCAAAACCCTATATACTGCACTCGACACGCATTTCGTCAACCAAGTTGGCATTATTTGGATAGGATTAAAACTAAACTTATGCTAACAATCTACCCTATTGTCACGGTTCACCGAACCGTCACGATCGGTGAACAGTGACCCACTAACCAATAAAGCCGGGCTATTTGAGATAGGCCCTCCTGTCATATTCATACTAGTTTTACACTTTATGATTTCCAAGCTTTCAAATGCATCCAGCTGTCTAGTATTTGTTACATTCCTAATTAATCTTAAATTGCTAATATCTATTTTATGGTTGTTCTCAAACGCATGTTAGGCTACACTAGGACTTATCTGTTCTACCATATTTGAGATGGGCCATATGCTCTTTGATTCTAGTTTGAATTGATCGCCTAGTCTGTCCAACATATTTTTGATTACAGTCCTTACAGCTAATTTTGTAAATCCCCGACTTTTCGGTTGTTCAATCCTAAAGTTGTTGTAGTTTGTTTCCCGATGAATGAACCACTGTCGTACCTACGTCTTTAAAAATCTTACCAATACCACGGGTGATTCGAAGATCGAATGGAATCAATACAAATTTCGGATTTTCTCTTTCATTTTGAAAAGTCGAGGAATTTCGAAGCGACTCTTGAAACTTTCGTTTCCTAATTATTAGTCAGAGAAGCTTGCAGAAATCAAATCTCGACAAATATTGTCACAAGTAAATAAAAGTCAAAATCTACAAAAGACAGAAAAATTATCAAAAGATTGCGTGAGAAGATTGTTTTTATTTAAAAGCTGATAAGGGTAATAAGGTTGTTATTTTAGATAAAGGGGACTATTATGAAAGGGTAGACAATCTGATTAGTAACGGCCCTTATAAAAAACTTTCTAGAAATCCATTACCAAAAATGGTTACTGAAGTAAGAAATGTACTTAAAACCTGCAACAACCTTATTACTCCAGCTTTAAATGGAAATTACATGTATCTAATCCAAGTGTACATAGATTGTACTGCTTGCCTAAGATACATAAACCAGGAAAGCCGGTATGTCTTATTGTTTCGGCAATCGGATCGTTGACTTACCACCTATCAAAATGGTTAACAGAAGAGGTCGAAAATTTACCTATTGCACCACCTAGTTTCTCTGTGATTAATTCCAACCATTTCATTAATAAGGTGAAAAATATTCAGTTGCAAGAGGGTGAAATTTTGATCTCCTTTGACGTTTGTTCATTGTTTCCAAGTGTTCCCACAGACCTTGGACTACCTGAAGGATCTCTCGAATTAAACAATCTCAGTCGAGATGTAGTAAAAGAATATCTTAAACTCACTAAACTTTGCATGAAATAAAATTGTTTCCGATTCAACGATAATTTCTTCGAACAACATGAAGGAACAGCAATGGGTAACTCTTTGTCACCATTCATTGCCAGTCTCTTCATGAACAGATTCGAAACGAAAGCAAAAGAAGAATTCGAGTATTTCCCCAGAGTTTGGCTCTGGTATGTAGATGGGCTATTTTTGCAGTGTTCGATACAAAAGTGGCTGATATTGATAACTTTGTATCTAAATTAAACAGTCGTTTCGCGTCAATTAAATTCACATATGAAACTGAAAACTCTGGACAACTACCATTTTAGATGTATTAATAATTAGAAATAAGTGAAAATTAGTTAAAATTTGACATATATACAGAAAAGATAGCAGTACTCTAAGATATATCCTAAGGACTCTCACCATTGTGCTGAACACAAAATGGCAAGTTGTAATATTCTAGTCCATCGTCTATTAAGCTTCCCCCTCAATAAGGAGAGGTTTGGAATAGGAAAGGGACTGATTAAGGATATAGCTGCGAGTAATGGATATTCTGTAAGTTTAATTGATAAAATAATTAGGAAACGAAAGTTTAAAGAGTCCTTCGAAATTCCTCGACCTTTCAAAATGAAAGAGAAAATCCGAAATTTGTATCGATTCCATTCGATCTTCGATTCACCCGTGGTATTGGTAAGATTTTTAAAGACGTAGGTATGACAGTGGTTCATTCATCGAGAAACAAACTACAACAACTTTTAGGCAATCCAAAAGATAAAATTGAAACAAACGAAAAGTCGGGAATTTATGAAATTAGCAGTAAGGACTGTAATCAAAAATATGTTGGACAGACTAGACGATCAATTCAAACTAGATTCAAAGAGCATATGATCCATCTCAAATATGGTAGAACAGATAAATCTAGTGTAGCCCAACATGCGTTTGAGAACAACCATAAAATAGATATTAGAAATTTAGGATTAATTAGGAATGTAACAAATACTAGACAGCTGGATGCATTTGAAAGCTTGGAAATCATAAAGTGTAAAACTAGTATGAATAGTGACATAGGGCCTATCCCAAATAGCCCGCTTTAATGGTTAGTGGGTCCGGTTCACCGAATCGTGACGGTTCGGTGAACCGTGACAATAGTTTAGGTATAAATAGGGTAGGTTGTTAGCATAAGTTTAGTTTTAATCATCTACAGATAATGCCAACTCGGTTGGCGAAACGCGCGTCGAGTCTAGTATATAGTGTTTTGGTGTTTTGTAGAAAACTACGTCAGTGTTAGATTATGTATGTGACTTGAAGGTTTACCATAGTTTCTGTTATTATCACAATTCACAATTGTATGTTTTAATATTTCACTATTTTACTATCTACTAAACAAATTAGTCACACTTATAATCAGTTTATAACTTTATGCAGAAAAGCATCCTACGCTTAGCTGGAATTTTTGCACGTTATCAGCTGCCAAAGTTATTTTATCTGTAACGTGATAGATAGTAAATTGTCGAACAGTAATCTTCTAATCAAATGCATAGACGTGTACATCTTCAGATGATACCAAACGTTTCATTCTTTTAAAGAAAACATTGGTAATTTACGTTACGCGGATAAGTTGGTTTTATAACTGTAATGAGTTACAGCTTATTGCTTCTTTGGGCACAATAATCTTAATTAAAATCATATAATGATAATAATAATAATAATGTCTATATTAAGGAAGACAGATATGGTTTTTAAAATTTGTCCTAAAATAAATATAAACATATTGTCGTCTTCACAGCTATTAAATATTTTTTAATAGTATCTGAAGAATGAAGAATAAGGTGAACAATTCTTACATGGTATCAAAAATATTTTTTGTGTGTTGATATTTTTTGCAGCAATTTCAGAACTGCATTCTTTAGTAGACTCTACGAGGAGGAAAAAATAACTTTAATTTTTTTTATTTTATTGTTTTGGCAAATATTAAATGTTACAGGAGAATACCCATAGAAGGCTGAACACTGAGAAAAAATATACTGCGGTTCTAAAACTCAATACAAAAAAAATGTGGAAGAATTTTAAGCGATGTTGCAAGAGAGAAAACAAAAATATTTTTTAAATATTTATATTAGAAATGCAGGTCAAGTGAAAATACATATTCAGTACAAACATTTTTTGCGCATTTAATTTTCATCTTATGTTTATTTCAAATACACACTCAATATTATGACAATAATTCAGAATCAATTTAACACGCCCCCTCTTTGAATGTTTATTTTCAGCTGCTAAAATTAGGTAATAAAATGTTTGGACATATCTGCTTATATGATTTTTTTCGTAGATTCCAAATATCCATATGATAATTTCCACACGATACGCCATACAACAAAACAACCAAGAACATAATTTGACAAATAGAACAATATTTGTTTTTGAAAATCCATGGCGTATGCGTTTATAGGTAGATATTAAATTAAATGGCATGCATTTTTAGAATACTTTCAAAACCACTGAGATAAGTATACATAGTATCTATGAAAAGAAAATTTCCAGCTTTATATGATCATGTAAAAAATGCAAATGTTTACTGCCCATTAATGTGTCATTCAACAATTTTTTCATGTGGACATTTGCAATCTACAGGTGAAGTCATAAAAGCAGACATGTTCAAAAATGTTAATATCTAATTTTAAACACCTGATAATGCCATTTAAAAAAGGGGGCGTTTTAAAATAAATAACGCATACATAACTAGTGATGACCGTGAGTCAGGCTTCATCACGTTGTTTTATATTCATGGAATACGATGGTGGAATTTTATATTCGGTTATACTACATTGTGCAACTCAACGAAACACTGAACCACCACCATACTGAAAGTTTGCCAATATACTAAAGACATTTACAGTTATTATTGTACCGGGTGATCCAAATAAGCTTCCCACCCCATTTTCTCGGTTATTTGGAAAGATACGAAAAAAATGAAAAATGTTTTTTGTAGGGTTTTTAAAAAAGGAATTCAGGCATATTAACAGAAAAACAACTGAGCATCAAATAAAAAAGATGGAGGCCTAAGTTATATTTTTTTAAATGGAAGTACCCAAATATTTTTCCATATTTGAATAAGGCGTCTTATTCTGATTTCAAATATATATACTTTTTGTATAGTATCTTCAGTAAATATTCCGATAATCGATTATTTCCCAAAAGAAAATACGTTGCTTAACAGATATCAAGAAATATTTTCTAGGTGGCCGTGATAACAAAACAACAATTAATATTTTGACAGTTCTGCTTATTTAATAATTCAACAGTTTGCCAACAACTGTTACTTTTGAACGTTGCTTTGTTGGTCAAAAATAGCCAATATGAATAATCATTATACTTTAGGGAAAAATACGCTATGGTAAACTTATATTTTAAAAATAATAAAAACGCTTGTGCTGCCCAGCGAGAATATGGACAAATATATCCGAATAGGAAATTGCCTGACAGGAAAACTATTAAGTTGGCAGATAATTTATTAAAACATACAGGAGCAATTCAAAATAAAAAGAAACGAGGAATAGTCAACGAAGATAGAGAATTCAGTAACTAACTCTATTTTCAAGAAAATCCAAGAAATTCAATCACAGACGCAATGAGGTATTTGAATTTTTCTTATGGAACCATACAGAGAACTTTAAAAAAACATAAACTTAAGGATTATAGTATATTGCCTGGTCAACAATTATTCCCTCAAGATAATGAAAAGCGGCAACAATTTTGTAGAAATATGATCAACAGGTATGATAATTGATAATAATATATTTAATAAAATATGTTGGACCGATGAAGCATCATTCAACACATCTGGTATCTTCAACAGAAGAAATTCACATTTTTGGTCTTCCGAAAATCCTCATATTTCTGAAGAGATTCAATTCCAAGGAAGCAAATCCATAAATGCTTGGTGTGGAATGATAAATAAAAAAATTATAAGGCCTGTTTTTCACGAAGGCTCCCTTAGAGGACCATTGTATTTAGATATGTTAAGAAATGATGTAAATAATTTATTAGAAGAAATGCAATTGCAATTCGATGTTATTTGGCAGCAGGACGGGGCATCCACACATAATATTAATGATGTTACAAATTACTTAAACACAACATATCAAGAATGGATAGGAAAACGAGGAACTATTGGCCACCTCGTAGTCCGGATCTAACTACATTAGACACGTTTCTTTGGGGCCATTTAAAAAATATTGTTTATAAAGAAAGAAGCAACAACTTGGAAGAAATAAAGGAAAAATTAGAACTGAAATACGAAATTTGAATAATGACAACGCTGTTATGGCAAATGTAATGGGAAACTTAAGAAAACGATGCGTTCTGTGTATAGAACACAATGGAGGGCATATAGAGAATTTTTTGTGATATTTTATTATTAATTAACTAGCAATAAATTATTGTTAATTTACTACATTCTGTAGCCGTCACAGAATTTAAATATTTTCATTTACCACGCTTATTTTAATGGATAATATTATTTTTAATAAATTATCTACCACTTCAATAGTGTTCTTTAGTTGTTTTCTATATTTGTAATTTTTTTAGCTGGCTGGGCAGCATAAGCGTTTTACATTTTTTTTTCAGTATAATAATTTAACTAATAATTGAGCATAGTTTCATGAGGATAATAAAAAGAAATTAAATATAGGTAAATTAGGCAAAAAGTTAATAGTTATAATAGTCAACCTGTCAAACTAACACTTTTGTTTTACTATCACAGCCGCCTAGATAGTATTTCTTGATATCTGTTAAGTAACGTATTTTATATTGAAAAAAATCGATTATCGGAATATTTACTGAGAAGATACTATATAAAAAGTATATATATTTGAAATCAGAATAAGACGTCCTATTCAAACATGGAAAAATATTTGGTATTTTCATTTAAAAAAAGTAACTTAGGCCTAAATCTTTTTTATTTGATGTTCAGTTGTTTTTCTGTTAATGTGCCTGGATTCCTTCTTAAAACCCTACAAAAAGCATTTTTCATTTTTTCGTATCTTTCCAAATAACCTACAAAATGGGGGTGGGAGGATTATTTGGATCACCCGGTACAAATTCTATTGCCACTAATTTATGGTAAACATGTTGATAATATTTCTAGGAATTTTCTGTTAGTGATATTTATTATTCTAAAGGGTTATATAAAGTGCTCAACAATTGAAATGGAACTAACAATAATTTTTTCGAGTTACACTACTTCAAAATTTACAAAATTATTGTTGGTTCCGTCTGCTCAGTATTTGTAGGAGGCGTTCAAACACTCCAACTGATAGCTGCAAAGATGCACTTATAATAATAACACAAAACAATAATAATTTCTCTTTACTGATTATGGTCGAATAAACCTAAAAAATACATTCAACTTTATTCTAATATGTATTTAATTCATAAAAAAATAGATTAATTAAAATACGTGCTGTAACTTCATAAATTGTCCATTGCAGTAGTCATTGCTTGTGGATTCGTTAAACATATGGATTGCTTTGAGATGTATTTGGTTTGAGTTTTCTTAATTCTTGCAAATAATTATCCTCTCCTTTCGAATTGTCACTTTTGATGTGACCGATAAATTATTTTTAAGGAGATTTACACTTTCCTTATTATTTTTCTGATTTGAGTTATTATTAGTATTTTTGTCTTTTTTCACTTTAAATCTAACAGTCAGATATTCAGAATCAGGATCAGTAGTACTTTGATCCTCGTGTACTGATATTTTTTTAATTTCATCGTTTTTCTTATTCAATTTTACTCGAATTTGCAATTTTTCGTGATCCGGTTCATTCAGTGAATTGTCTGGCGGCTGCTCTCTATTACGTGAAAATATTTTATTACTGTTCAAAATATTACGTGCATCAATCTTTTTCTTGTATACTAAATATGAGATCACAAATACAAGGATTATTATTGGAACTAACAAAATGTAATATAATGAGGCTAACTTTTGTTTACTTCCTTCAAAAACATAACTAATTTTACTTAATTTTTCAAAATCGAAAGGGAGTATCATTTGTTCGTATCGTGAGATTTTCATTTCGAATTCATCTAGTTCTGATAAATCAAGAAACTTTGTCAGATTAAATGGTGGCGAATAATTGGATTCAACGGGTTTTGTATACTCAACAAGTGAAATTAGTACAAAATTTGATGCACGAACCGAACAGAATTCATTTACGTGCAGAAATCCTGATCCTTCTATTGGGACGGTGTTTCTTGTTTTTCCACAGTTCAAAATTAAATTTTCCGATTCTGGCACTGCATATATCCAAGTTTTTTGGTTGTTGTAATTGGAGAAAGATGGGTTTGTCCAGGAGCATAATTCGCTTATTGCAGGAGTCTGGTAGTTCTTTCGTTGATTTAAATATAGTTAGTTCACATTCAGTACTAGAGTGTACGAAAGAAATTTGCTGGACTTGTTTACATAAAAATTTGCTTTTGCTAATTTCTTCACAATAATCATTGAAATTATTTGATGACATTAACATGTACTCATAATAATTATTGTCTATCATTAAATAAGCTTCCTGTGGCAGTATAAAAATAAATACATTTTTTCCTCACAGGAATTGGTAAGCTTGTAATTTTGTGAAGAGTAAATGTTTTTGAATTTACTAATGGTATCTGAAGGATAAATATAATTTTGCTATTATATAGGTACACTGAAGGTTTAATAATATTATACAATTTATGAGCATTTTCAATGTTTGGATAAAACGGAAATTTAGTTTCTTCCGGTAAATTTGGTTGTATATCTTCCAGCATCTCCACCAGATTCAAAGGAGTTAGTACATACGGATCTAAATCTCCCCTATTTGCATTTTTTTATTACCTGAAACAAAGTTTTCTGCTCGGTCTGAAACTGTGTCAACAAGAAAGTAAAGTCTATAGAAATTGAGTTTAACTGCAATTTTAGTTCGAGCATATTAATCCTCTTTGTGTTGTTTTCAATATTTTTATTAATTTCTTTTATATCTTCATCAACTTTTAATAGCTTTTTTTCAATTTCGTCTACTTGACTTACTAGTTTCTTCTGAATTTCCTCTTGCATTTTTATTTTCTCCTGTGTTTCATTAAGCATCTTTTGTAACTCTTTTTATTTCCTTTTCCTTTTTCTCTGAATCTTTTTCAAATGTTGTTTGGAGTGTTCCAATTTTATTCTGGATTTCACCTTGAGTTTTGGTCAACCACTCAATCTGGAAATTTTTTTTCTCAGAATCTATCAAAAACAAAGTTTTTTGTGCGTTTAGCTGATTTTCTAATTCCATCTGTCCGTAGCGCAAATCACCAATTTGTCGATCATATACCGAAAGATCTACCCCTCCCATTCCACCACCGAAAATAGTTTTTACTGCTCCTACTAATCCTCTTCCTACATTTGAAAAAAATCTGCCAATTGCTCCCCAGAAACGTTTTACTCTTCTTGTTTTAGGAGTTATTCCTAAGAAATTGGCCATCGACTCGTCCGTTTCTTCTATACTGTTTAGGCTAGTTCTTATAGTGTTATACCTATTAAAAACATTACTTTGTAAATCGCAATAAGAATCACTGCTTAGAACAGACGTTTTTACGGACACAGATTAGTGGTTATACCTGAGTTACGCAGCCAGTGTAATTTATTTAACAGTATTACAAGAAATCACGTGCATTGGTGAGTAAATTTCACGTGATATTTGACTGATCTGTCACTAGCCAGAATGGGGACTATGTTTTTTAAATGTACATGAATAATGTGTAATGTTTCTCTGATTTGAATAACTCAAGTATAATGTCTGACTCACGAGATTTTGTTGTCAACCAATCTCCAGAATTTTAGTGTTTATTTACTTTGATAAAACATATCTTCAAGAATAATCCTTTTTGTAAATTATTACGTCCTATTTCTGATTTAGAAACTATAACTTTTGTATTAATAAAGATACGAAAATACTAAAGAACCAAAAGTTTTATATATAGCGAATTAATTATACATTAAATTTTGACGAAAATCCATTACAGTGCACAAAAACAGTGAGAACAGAAAAGAGAAAATTTGTAGATACATCTTCTTAAATATTGTCTATTATTATTTATTTGTGAGATCCTACAATTAATAATTTTAAGAAATAAACCAGAGAGTATTGTCAACCAAAATTACGGTGCATATGGCACTGCGATCAGACGAATAACGATCAACTGATTCTTGGTTTGTTTACATTTGTTTTATTTGTTTTTGTGGGTATTTTATTAGGTAAGAAAATATATATTATTAAAAAATTTCATTTTATCAACTTGCCTAAAAAAAGTGAGGATTTTCCAAAGCATAGTAATGGAAATTAACAAATTCACTTTTATGAAAAGTTGCCTCATCAGTGAATAAAACATTACTGAAGAAGGTGACATCTTGCATTTTATCTCTGGCCCAATTACAAAATTGTAGACGCCTTTGAAAATCGTCGTCAGATAGTTCCTGGTGCAATTGAATATGATATGCATGAAACTTATTTGTTTTTGATATTCAATCAACTTATTCTCACTAATGAGCTCACTTTTCTCGGACTAATATGAGAATTCTTGTTGCCAGCACCACAGAAAACTCATTTTCTTCATTCACAACACGTTTTATTCTTTCACTTTTTTTATATTCGATATTTTCAGTTTCCACCAATCTATCGATAAGGTTTTGGAAGCTGCTTAACATCAGGAATCCTTCTTTCAGGATACTTTTGCTTATAAATTCTATTGGCAAGCAAACAATTTCTGTCTGACTCGCCCAAAATAAAAGTCATGCCCACAAGTTCCGTTTTGTTAAAATTCATTTTGTAAAACTCGAAATATTTTATATTTAATACAAATGATAACTGACGACCGTTAAGTGCGATAAATGTTCGTTTGTACAAGACATTTCATACTAAACTGAGGTTTTATTGCTTGTCGAATAACGAAACAGCAAAAAAAATTACAAAAAACTTACAGTAAGAGACCGGTTAAATACTATTTACCCACCTTAATGGATTGAAAGAAATGGTCCCACTAAATGGCCTCATTTCAAAAGCACATATAGACGTGTGTCAATCAAAATGGGCAACATGTGAAGCACTTATAATTTTTTCTAATGAATTACACAGGTCTACAAAAAAAAAATTTTTTTTGTTATAAAGACCTGTCTATTCTTTAGTAAAATTTTCTGTTGAAGCCGAAAATGGAAAAAAAAATTGTCGTGTGGGTTCCCCCTACACACCTCAATTCCCCCCAAAAATTAAAAAAAAATGCAAACTGGGCGAAAAAACCTACCTATCTTTAGTCAAATTTTCCGCTGAAGCCGAAAATGAAAAAAAAAATATCGTGTGGGTTCCCCCACACACCCCAATTCCCTCCAAAAATTAAAAAAATGCAAACCGAGCGAAAAACCTACCTATATCTTTAGTAAAATTTTCCGATGAAGCCGAAAATGAAAAAAAATTTTTTATCGTTCTGCAGTTATTGTGATGGCTTCTTGCATTAGCTGCATCGAGAGCCAAATTACCCAACTCTGATGCATTACGGTTGCAGGATGAGGACCGGTTGAAGCCCGTTTGCACACTTCTATAGGGTCAGGTCTCTATAACATTTTTTTTTTGTACACCTGTGTTATTTGAGGAAACCTCATTTTTTTAAGTTTAATCTTGAATTTTGTACTTATTGCTCAATAAAACGAAAATGGTTGCATTTAGCCATAGGGAAGTACTCACAAAAAATTTTGGTTCTTCATTTCTACATTACATCTTTGAAAAATATATGTTCCAGTTGAAAAAATTGATAAAATTTAAAAATATTTTTTGGCCACCTTATACATTTTTAGGAAGCAAGAATGATTCAAAAATATGAATTAGATGTCTCGTAACTAGTATTCACATAAGTTTTTCGTAAAACCTATAATTGTGACTTTGGTGATTTGTTCAATATGCATCTGCAGATGGCATTATTTCAACAAAAAAAATTCATTACATCCAAGTGGTTGGGAGATAGCCAATAATAATATAGCAATGAATTAAGTATAGAAAACGGCTTCAAAGAATATACTGATATACATAACATTCCATTTAACAAAAAAGGCACTTGATCCTATAATTTCGTCTTAGCTCGCCCTGTAAACTCGAAAATAATTTCCAGTTATAGACTTTTTTATCTAGTGTACTTGTATTTTTTTATTTCTAGCTCTCGTAGAACTCTCGATATCTAGGTCCAACGCACTATTGCCCCACCCTGTATAACGTGGACACAAATTCCTCTTTACATTAATCGAAAGTTGGTGTAAGTGAATTCAATAAATTTAACTTATTTTGCACTATTTGTTGCTAATTTGTATGTGAACCTAACCAAATAATTTCCTGCTTTTATAACTTTATATACCTTTTGTATTATACTCCTCTGGCTATAAATGGGCGTTAATGCTTTTCCCATCAATAATGGTTTCTCCCTTACGTTTCTTCTATCTATTTTCTACACGATACTATAGTTATTGGTAATATAAACAAACCACCCACCTTTCTTGGGAATATAGTGGAAATGGATTGTCCTATCGATATTTTTCCTTGAGGAAAAATTGTACATACAACAATTCGTATTATACACTGTTTTCTTTGACAAATTGTTGAAAAAACAAAATAAAAAAAACGGTAGTAAAACCCCGACAAACAAACTATACAAATATGATCAAACGAATGTAAACAAATAGCATTACTCATTTCGTCAAAGTAAGATTTTTAGCCACCAGGGGAGAAGTAAAGACTTACATTCCCAATTCCGAAACGTCCATTTTTAGTCTAAATTATTTTACATAAGTTTCATTTTCTAGTATTTATGAGACGGTAGTATAATTTTTCTTCCTGTATTATACAGGGTGTCTCGGGAATTCATGGACACCGGTAGCCATGGATTTCTGAGGTCAAAATAAGACAATATAGATAAATTTACTTATATACCAAAATACGCCAAAATACTTATTTATAAATAAGTAAGTCGGGGGTTTCTACCTACAGGGGGCTGTTACTCCGTAAGGGCGTATTTTGGTATATAAGTAAATTTATCTATATTGTCTTATTTTGACCTCAGAAATCCATGGCTACCGGTGTCCATGAATTCCCGAGACACCCTGTATAATACAGGAAGAAAAATTGTACTACCGTCTCATAAATACTAGTATTTACTGTCTGATATTAAGTTTTATAGATAACATTCGGTAATATAAAATTGTATGATTTTACAATGTTTTGCGATCTCATGAATTCTGTGAATTCTGTATTAATAAGCAGTTAGTTTAAATAGAATAATTAAGAAATTCGATTAACTACAAAAATTATATTACTCAATTGGTATTAAGTTTAGAACAGGCGACGTTTTTACAATGATGTATATATTAAATAAAAACGCATATTCCAAAAAAATATATACCGATATTACAAATAAAAGAAGAGCATCGATAATTTCAAACAGGTGAAATGAATAAGTAGTAACTAAAAAATTTCGTTAAAAAATAGATTATATAGCGGTGGTCCCAGAACTGACCGTTTAAGAACACCTGAGATCCTTTGATTTTATTTTTGTAAATTTGTTCAACTACTTTGTACTAAGGACCTCTATTAACTGATAAATAGATCTCTATAAAGTTTTTGATTAAAGAATTATCCATTAAAGATACATTTCCCATGATACATTTTAATTTCCAACACAGTTGACGTGGCAAAATCCCGAATGTCATGACTTCTATTTTTAGTATAAAATAAAGAGTACTTCACCTTTTTGTCATATTAAATTATATTATTAAACTTGCTGACTAATTTCAATTAGTATTTTCAATAATTTAAATAAGTAAATCAATTATATTTTAATAACCAAAATTTTAAAAATATTACTGACAGTACAGTTACCAAATTATGCATTTACTAAGCCAAATAGTAACTGAAAAAAAAGATAAATCATTTCCACATTTACTCTAATAAATTAATAACAATAGATCCTATAATATATCAACACAAGTTATACGAAATGTTAATGAATCAAACTTTACCATATTTATGATTTTTATACATATTTACAGAGAAAAAAGAAGAATAGAACATATATTACCTATCATCACACTCCTTCAAGGATAATGTCTTGCAAAATTCCCCTATTGCGTTCGCTTGTTGAAATAAATATTCATAAAATAACAGGTACCCTTCGTAGTCAATTGAGGTTACAAACTGCCAATTATTATTAGATAGTAACACCTCTCCGACTTTTTCATAATATAGTCCAGAACTAGTTGTGATTGGTGTTACAGTGTATTCCTCACATGCAGAATTAGCAACCAAGAGCCACAGGTAAACCACAATTGTGCTTGTGATTTGCATTTTATATATGTTTTATCTGCAACAATAATTTGAAGTTAAGCCAAGAACTTTCAAAATTCAAGAAACAGAATAACAGATAGTAATATTTATTATGCATTGGAGTTCAGTTACTAGATATTTATATATCTTACCCAAATGGATTATATTGACATGATTTTGTTTTTCAATATATTTCTTTACCGAACTGTTGACTCACGATTTTTTCATCCCCCTATTCGATTTAGCCCCTGGGCAGTTGCCTATGTGCATAAGTATTATAATGATTTTCATAAACGAGGTTTTAAAAAATAAAGACTATTTTAAAGGAAATTTCCAGGTTTGAGAAAGATACATTACATATTTCCTGGGATAAAAATCATTAAAATCTATGCAATACCAATAAATACGAGATTCATAAAGGGGTGCTGCAAAGCTCCATATTGGGTCCATTATCATTTATAATTTTTGCCAACGATTTAATTGTTTACTTGAAAAATATTCCAGGATTATACCCTGTGTGCTATGCTGATGATACGAACATGTTACTCACTGAAAAATCTACAAAACTTTTTGCGAATTCTCACTGAGAAAACTTATAGTATAATTATTACTTGGGCTGAAAAATTATCTATTTAAATAAAAGTAAGACTACCTATTTACCATTCTCTATTCAAGAAACAACGGTGGACTTTGTAAGCGAATTTACTACTTATAAAAATATCACTTTTCAAATCAATAAAAATGCTTAGAGTGTATTTTGACAGACTTTTTCGGTGGAACTGTCATATCGATGTCCTAACTAATTAATTGACACGTTGTTGTTGTAGTCTACGATTTTTAACTAACCACTGCAATCGTGATACTCTATTAACATTATACCATATAAATTTGTATTCCCATCTGAGATACGGCATAATAAATTGGGGTAATAATACTCAAATTCATCGTATATTCGTATTACAAAAAGACGCAGTTCGAATTATTGCAAAACTAAATCATCGTGACTTGCAGAAATTCCTTTAAACGTTTATGCATTCTTACAGTCGCTAGTAGGGTGATCCAAACTGAACTTTAGGATTTGAATTACGCGCCATTTTCATTCTGTGAACGTTGGGAATTTGCATTTGTACAGTTGGTATCGAAACACATGGCAAATTCATCACTATGCACTATGGGCTGGAGAAATCATTGGCCCATACTTTTTTGAGGACGAAGGTGGCAACACTGTTACTGTCAATGGTGTACGCTATCGGGAGATGCTAAACGATTTTTTTTCAATGAAACCAACGATTTGAACTTGAATGACATGTGGTTACAACAGAATGGAGCCACATGTCACACAGCACGTGAAACAGTTACTTTACTTCAAACCAAATATCCTGGTCGTGTTATCTCTCAGAGGGTGACATCGATTGGCCACCGAAGTCTTGCGATCTAACCCCATTAGACTTTTTCTGTGGGGCTATTTGAAGGAAAGGGTTTATGTCAACAAACCTGCTACGATTCCAGAGCTAAAAGAGAACATCAGAGGTGTAATTGCTGAAATAGAGCCGCATTTATGCGAAAGCGTTATGAAAAACTTCGCTAAAAGAATGGTATCATGTCAGCGGAGCCGTGGAGGGCATTTGGCTGACATCATATTTCATACCTAACTGCTAAGTTTGTACTTTATACTGATAGCAATAAAATTCGGATTTTTCCAATATTTTGATTTTTATTCAGAAAGCAAATCCTAAAGTTCAATTTGGATCACTTTATTTGAGGTATGTTCTTTCATTTATGAAAACAAATCACTATTTTCTGTACATAAATTAAATCACGAATATAGTATACGACACAATATAGAGTGCCAAAGACTAACAGTCGTTGATAGTACTAGACACAAACGAATTTTACCAAAATGTTTTTTTCTATAATGGCTGTAATTGTTAATACTTTAAATGATGATTATGTAACAACCTCACAAATATATACATTTTTAAAAAAAGATTAACGCAGATAGGTTGATCCCATATGAGTAATTATTCATGATAAAGGAAACAGAAAAATTCTCATAAAATTCCTTTATTAATGTGACCGGTTTCGTGAACAAATTAATTACTTCACATATACTGAAGTATATGTATGTGTTTAAAAAGAAGCACGTTAAATTTTAGAAATTTTATTAAAAAAAGTTAATTAGATACTAACAAAAATTCATATCTTACATTTACTTATAATTTGACATGTTGCAAAACTATTTTAATTCTAATTTGACTACCCTGGTTTTTATATTTATAAAAATTCCTGTGTCTGATGATGTGAAGTAATTAATTTGTTCACGAAACCGGTCACATTAATAAAGGAATTTTATGAGAATTTTTCTGTTTCCTTTATCAAAAAAAAAGATTAAAAAAATACCTTGTAGATAAAAATTGTTATACTTTGGATGAATTTTTTGCATGATTTGTTTTATTTACTATTTAATGTATACCATTTTGCTGCTTGGTTGTCTGTGTCATTTTTTTATTCTTATTTCATGTACAGGGTTATTCATTATAAATTACCCACCCCTTAGGGGATACAAAAAATTACATATTTTTTAAATGGGATACCCTGTATATTATTAAATTTTTGGAATGATCCTTTGTTCCTGATTTCAAAAATATACCATATGTGACCCCCTACCATATACCGTTTTTGAGTTATTAAACGTCGAATATCTTAGTTAAACTAGTTACTGCAAATACGAAAAAGTTAACATTATTAAAGTCAGCTATGAAAATGACTACTATTATGTTTGATAAGTGACATTTCTTTAATAAAATCATCAAAATGGTTTACAGTGAGGAAGAAAAAAACCAAATATTTATACAAAATAGATAACAAATATTTATTTAGGAAATTTAAATATAAATAAATGATCTCATAAAAGATGTTCGATGTTTCCACCATTATTGTCAATGCATAATTATTGATAAAGTCTTCTTATATTTATAATTGCACCGGAAATGGCTTAATTATTTAAATTCAGATTGTTTATTTCAAGTCGAATCCTACCTTTAATGACTTAAATACTATTATTGTTATTGTTATTATTGACAATGCCCTTTAGAAATCCCCAAAAAAAAGTAATCCATAGGTGTCAAATCCGGACTGTTAGGTGGCCATTTAATAGGTGCATTATTCCCTATCCATATTGGGAATACATTATTCAAATGATCTCGAACGGATAGGACACCATGTGGAGTTGCCTCATCCAAATCATATCATCAAGTTCAACTTCCGGAAAATTCTGCAAAAGAATATTTTCTGCTTCTGGGATGATTATTTCCAGATAGGTAACTCCAGTTAAAGTATAATCATAAAATATGGGTCCAACAATTTTGTTTCTAAAAATTCCACACCAAACGCTAACAGTTTTTCTTCCTGATTTTTTTATTTGTTTTACCAATCTTTTTCTGTTGTGCTTGTTTTCATACGACCTTCGATTTTTTCCTATTAAAAACTCCTGCCGTAGCAAAGGATGATTCATCACTCATCAGTCCATAATATTTTAGTAAAAAAATCGGGATCTTCATCCAACTTTTGAATCATCTGGCGGCAAAAGTCCAGCCTTTTCCTTTTATGAGCCTCTGTTAAAACTTGTACGGGTAAAATTTTATATGGTCTGTAGTTGTTATTTTTTAACGTACGTTGAATATTGGAATAACTTTTACCCTATTGATCGACTGCATTATTTATACTACATTCAGAATTTTCTAAAAAATAATATAATGTTTCAAGAAAGTCTATTCGCGAATAAATATGGATGGACATACCTTCAAAATGAAGCAGTATATCTAGCTGTTCTTCCTCGTTTGCTTGAACTACACGCTTTTTTCTACTAAAACTGGAGGTATTATTCACCTTTCGGTAAATATTTTTTAATGTATTTTCTGATGGTGTTGGACGATTTGGATACAACACACTAGCTCTTTTTGTTGCACGTTTATTTTTGTTATTTTGTATATAACAAGTAAATATTTGGACTTTTTCTTCCTCACTATAAACCATTTTGATTATTTCATTAAAGAAATGTCACTTATCAAACATAATAGTTGTCATTTTCATAGTTCACTTTAATAATGTTAACTTTTTCATATTTACAGTAACTAGTTCAACTAAATTATTCGACGTTTAATAACTCAAAAACGGTATATGGTAGGGATAACATATGATATATTTTTGAAGTCAGGAACAAAGGATCATTCCAAAAATTTAGTAACATACAGGGTATCCTATTTAACAAAAAAATATTATTTTTGTATCTGTAGCTGCGGGTTCCAATCCCGCCACCGACTGGCAATACCTGTGGACATGTTGTGTGTCCGCGTTTTTCATTTGTAACCCTCGCCCGTGCAGCTTCGGCTTTGAATTTAGGGGTTGCCTAATTTCTGTGTTGTTTATTTAATAAAAGATAACCAAGTTATGAACAAATATAAAATGTCTGTTTTTTATAGCCCACCCGGCATGATAATATTATTTTGCCAGGTAAAGATGCCTCTATTATTTTTGATAAATAAATAATATATGATAACAAGATTACTTGGATTTTTAAATAACTTACCCTTGTCTTCCAATGAGTGAATTTAGAATTGATAGAGCTAGGTATGCAAAGCATATCCAACTACATTTAACAACAAAAAATAATTGTGTTTTAATTATCCCTGTGTCGTGTGTACCATTTAATATAAAACTAAATAATAATAGTATATAAATAAATAATAATAAATGAATATTTTATCAAACTTTAGATTCGTATAAAATATATCTCGATCCAAATCTCCTTAATGATAAGTCGCTTTATCAACAACGCAACTCTTTTTATTATTCAATAAAAAAAATGTGTTGTTTCAAATTATTATTAATAATAATTATTATCATACTTACAGTGATCATTCAGGGATTAAAAAAACTATAACTTATAATAGGACCTCACAAATCATCTACCATACTCTTATATGTAAGTGAGAAAAATTCAGTTCATACTAACAAAATAGCTTTATTCACACTGGTCGACACTGATATAATTTATCAAATAACATTTAATAAAATTATCAATAGATTATGATATATACAGTTTATACATGTTTCTTTATCTCGTTGGTTTTTACACTTGTGTGGACGATCTGAGTTTTATTTCCTGTATACACTTCTGTAAAGCAATGTATAAATTCGATAAAATCATTACCAGGCGAGGAACAAAGAAATCGTTTGGATATGTCGACTTTTAAATACATTTATCTATTTTTTCGTGTGTAAAATAGCTATTTTATGATACAAGTGTTAAAAGCATCATTTTATTTTGTGACTGGGGAAGTTTACGAACGAGGCGAAGCCGAGTTAATATGTGTTTCATACACTATTGTTGTAACGATTGTGATCTGATTGGGATCATCAATAAAGCTAGCAAGTCGTACGGCTATTCAGTGTTGCAACAACAGGTAGATACTGGTGAGGCAATGACTAGCCGGCGGACAAATTGAAGCGAGACGCGAGATTAGTCCATTGTTGAGTGTCGTAGTGTTAACACGCTAATTTATTCCTCTCCTTGTATTGTATGTTGTTGTATTGTTGATAATTTTATTTGTTGTATTCTATTGTTAATATTAATTTAATAATAAAATATGTCAGACGTGCGCAAGGGTAAAAACCGACCATATGCTGACAAAGTGAATAAATTTATCGGTGATTTCTCGGATTTATTCTATAATGGTGCTACAATAATTTGTAAGATGTGCGAGACGGATCTGATGTGCTGGGATAAATATGATTTTAGACGTCACGTAAATACTGTGCAGCATAAAACTATAAAAAATGGCGCGCCTTTTAAAACATAGTTTATGTTCGATTTACTTACTGTTAACGCTGATTGCATGTGATGTTCCCCTGCATATACTCGATAAACAACCATTTTGGGGTTCTGGAATATACAATCCCCAGGTGACGTCGCCAAGTCACACAGCGTTGTGTAACTATGTACCAACTGTACGCGAAGACATTGTAAATAAGATCAAATGTGTATTAAAAAATACACGGCTGTGGTTGTGTTGACAGATCGTAAAAAAAAGTCTATTGTAAATGTTATAGTACGTGTACTGGACACTCTTAAACCGACATTTCCACTATTACTAGCTAGCAAAGGACTAACTGAGTGTACTGGCAAAACAATTACGCGGGTGGTGCTGGAGACGTTAGAAAAATTTGATCTCTCAACAAGTCATGCATTGATGCTTGTGACCGATGGTGCCGCGACAATACGTTCTCTTCAAGAACATGGTTGTAGGTTGGTACGTGTTACGTGTAAAGTGTATGCTTTACATCTTGTGGCAGAAATTATTCGACAAGGTTTTCCAGAGTTAGATGCATTAATAGCAAATACAAAAAAAGTGTTGCTTAAATCTAAATAACACAAATGCAAAAATAAACACCTCGAACGAAAAGCGAAAAAGACCTTTGTGACGTCATTGACGTGTCCCCCCACCATAATTTTATTTATTAAATGCGACAACCGTTTTGTTTATGAACCGTGGGACAGTGCGACTTTTTTGTTTGGCAGAAAATATATATCTAAGAATTATTTAAATACACCAGCTCAAGCTTTTCATTGAAACTGGAGTGATTCCCCTGTTTCAATATTTGTATTCATTTCACTTTATCAGTAATTGACAACGTTCAAGTGGTATTAGTTGGGTTATACCTTAAAAGATAAATTTAATCATAAATAAAATAATCGGGGCTGTTAAAATTATATGGTGTTTTACAATAATTATTATAGATAAGATTTAACTTTATTAGAGGAGTGTTTAATAAAAAAATGATGAAACATTAAAAAGGCCAATTTCCTTCATATATAAAAATATTTAATAACGTTTTACAAGGAGCCAACCGCAAAATCAGTTCAGTGTATGAACTATTTTAGTAACTTTTCATTAATAAGTACGTAAAAAATAAGTGCCATGACTATCCTAAGCGTTGCCAAATGTGAAAATAATTTAAAACACAATTTTCCCAAGCCACCCTAATGCTCATCAGATATGCCTTCTTCCTCGGCAATGAAGTGTGCATTTTCAACTGCTCTAAAACTTGCAGGATTTCTTAAGCAAGCATTCAACTGTTTCAGAGCAGTCTACTCTTTCTTGAGTACTCCCACGGCTCTTGACGCTTTACCAACTTTGCCAATTAATATTTTTACAATCCTGTACTTTATTATCCTTGTTATTATCCTTGAAGGAGTTATTTCTCTTCAGATAATTGTTCCGCAGATAACGTTTTTTTTAGTTAAAAAGGAGTGAACGGTTAAAATTTATTCGTTTAAGGAAGTGGGCTGGTTTATGAACAGATTTAAACTGGACTATAATTTTGCTTTAATCATTTTATATATATTTTTCTTTTCTTGACTGTTAATATCAAATAATATCTGATAGTTTCTTTTTTTTAGGGATTTCGGTCAGGTATAACTAATTTTATAATATAGATTTATTGGGGTCAAAATAAAATAAGAAGGTTTAGTGCCATATCCCCAAAAAAACAACTATGCAGCTACGGACACGTGTTTCGGAGTTATTGCCCCTCATCAGCGTAGCATAGCTAAAGAATTGGATCTAGGATGGAATAGATCAGGAACAAGAACTAAAATAAAGCTGGAAAGTACAGTACACAGTACTCAATTAGTGCCTTCATGTTCCCATGTGCCACAATTGGGGCCTCAATGAACACAGTCAATACACAGAGCTCTATGTGTACTGCCCGTTTCCACCTGGCAAATACAAACAAAATAATATAGATTTATTGGAGTCAAAAAAAAAATAAGAAGGTTTAGTGCCATATCCCCAAAAAAACAACTATGCAGCTACGGACACGTATATTATTTTGTTTGTATTTGCCAGGTGGAAACGGGCAGTACACATAGTGCTCTGTGTGTTGATCTCATCGATTTGGCCCCAATTGTGGCACATGGGAACAGAAGAGCACTAATTGAGTACTGTGTACTGTACTTTCCAGCTTTATTTTAGTTCTTGTTCCTGATCTATTCCATCCTAAATCCAATTCTTTAGCTACTCTACACTGATGAGGGCAATAGCTCCGAAACACGTGTCCATAGCATAGTTGTTTTTGGGGATATGGCACCAAACCTTCTTATTTTATTTTTGACCCCAATAAATCTATATTATTTTGTTTGTATTTGCCAGGTGGAAACGGGCAGTACACATAGAGCTCTGTGTGTTGACTGTGATCATGGAGGCCCCAATTGTGGCACATGGGAACATGAAGGCACTAATTGAGTACTGTGTACTGTACTTTCCAGCTTTATTTTAGTTCTTGTTCCTGATCTATTCCATTCTAGATCCAATTCTTTAGCTACGCTACGCTGATGAGGGGCAATAACTCCGAAACACGTGTCCGTAGCTGCATAGTTGTTTCTTTGGGGATATGGCACTAAACCTTCTTATTATAACTAATTTTATTATTTTTTTCTAACAAATAGTAAGTATATAATAACATATTTTATTTCAAGGATTATTATTTTTCATGATAAATCAAAAAGAAAAATTCTCATAAAATGAGTAATTGATTTATCATGAACAATTACTCATATGGGATCAACCTACCTACGTTAGATTATTATTTTGTATCGGTAAGATGTAAAAATTTAATTCATGTTGTAATGTACGCCAATCATTTAATTAAGTTAAAATAGTAGTAAATTTTCTATATCAGTGCGATTATTTATGGCGTTGATATGTTTTGTGTTGCGTTGTGTTGGTATGCTGCAAATAAAAAGACATACCAACGCCATAAATAATCGCACTGATATGGAAAATTTAAGCGAAACCTAATTTAACTTACTTAAATAATCACTGGTCTGCAACGAAATCCTCCTTTAAAAAATTATGCTATAAGTATGAAGATTTTAATGCTCTGAATCTATTCCCGTTGGCCGATTTTTTCTATCACGTCTAGATTTTTTTATATGAATTTTTTTTTAAATTTCATAAATTTTGTTTTTTTTAAATTTTTTTTTTGTCAACATCAAGAACAGTATACATACATACAAAATAAGTTTTAGCGAGTTGTAAGAGAAAGAAAGAAAGTATTGACAGTGATTTTTATGGTAGTAGATATGCGCATGCGCAGTATTCGCTGTGACTTTACTTTCTTTCTCTTACAACTCGCTAAAACTTATTTTGTATGTATGTATACTGTTCTTGATGTTGACAAAAAAAAAAATTTAAAAAAAATCAAAATTTATGAAATTTAAAAAAAAATTCATATAAAAAAATCTAGACGTGATAGAAAAAATCGGCCAACGGGAATAGATTCAGAGCATTAAAATCTTCATACTTATAGCATAATTTTTTAAAGGGAGGATTTCGTTGCAGACCAGTGTAATTTGGGGTACATTACAACATGAATTCAATTTTTACATCGTACCGATGCAAAATAATAATTCTTGAAATAAAATATCTTATTATATATTCACTATTTAAGCAAAACACCTACAGTAAATCATATGTATACATTTCTAATGTTATCTCTGTAACATAAACAAAACTTTAAGAGCCTACAAATCATGTTAAAATATCTCAGTTGCGTTAAAACAAACAATTCAATCACATGTAACAAAATTTAAAACAAATACCTAATAATTAATAGTGTAAATAAATTGTAATGTAAAATAACCATAACTATGTTTTTAAAATATTATATTAATTGTAGTTCTCTGATGATGGTGTAATAAACTGAAACTTTAGAAAAAATAATAGAACTAGTAATACCTGACCGAAATCATCAAAAAAAAAACTGTCAATCATTTATAAGTAATCTGTCTCATATTTATGAAAATTTATTTGTTTTGGCACAAGAATATTTTACGATTTCCAATAATAATGATCTTGATTGCCCATTTATAGGATATTTTTAAGATTTTTGTGTCATGTTCTGTGCATGTAGTTGTCCTTTATCTAGTAGTCACACATTGCGTGAAACATAACTACCAAGTGACTAAGAAATGTTTTGGATTATAGAGTACGTACGAAAGAAATTTTGTGAATGACAATGGATGATACATCTATCTGACTTTCTGTGTAATACGATTGTTAATGTTATTCTAAGAATTTTGAGTGTTCAAAAGGCTTTGTCTCTATTAGACACCAAAAGACGGGCTATAAATAATAAACTAAATAATGTTTTAAGGTACGCACAGAAAGAAAGCAGGTTGCCTGCTTACTGGTAACCAGCGCCGATCGGCGCCAATAAATAGTACTGTTTACTTATGAAGCTGCACACAGATAAAGCAGATCAGAGCTTGTCGTTACAGGTAGCCAGCGCTGACAAAATTACCGGAATGAATTTTTAGTTCTTGGTAGCTGGTTGTAGGTGCTGGTCGAAATAATTAATAAGTTTAGATCAAAATATGACGATTTAACCCAATTTACCTATATACAAAATTTCACCCCTGAGGAAATAGCCCTTCAAAGTTGCCTCCAAAATTTTTAAAAAAAATTCATAACTTGGAATCTATTTGAGGTACCGTATTTCAATTTGGCACACAACTAAAGTACATTATAGAACTTAATCCATATTAATTTGAAAGTAATTGAAATACCGCAAGGAGTTATTGGGAATAAATTCCTCTTAAATTTAATAATAATTTTTAATTGGGGTAATTTTTGTATATTTTTATCAATTTGAAAAATTCTCCTTTAAGATTAGATGAATGAGTTGTGTGCCAATTTGGAACACGGTACCTGAAATAGATCAAGTTATGAATTTTTTTTCGAAATTTTTGGGGCAACTTTGAAGGATTATATTATTATCTCCTAAGGGGTGAAATTTTGCATATAAGTAAATTAGGTTAAATAGTCATATTTCGAGCTAAACTATACGCAGTTAGTCTATGTCCACGTATTAATGAGACACCCTGTATATTTACATATTTAGGATTGATCTAATTATTTGTTTATTTTATTATTATGGATTATCTTTATGTTATTGATTGAAATGTTGTAAAATAAAAAAAAATACTGAATAAGAAACACGAATTTCACTTATCTAATAGTAATCACAAGTCTTTCTTCTGGTAGAATCGGTTGCTTATGCCAATTGCACCAAGTTATTATTAAACGATGTTCAACCTTTTCCAAAATATAGTTGAAGGTTTCGATAGTCATTCTCATATATTGAAAAAAATCGGTTTCATCTCGCTTTAATTCTTCAAATAGGTGGTGATATTCACCATAAACTGATCTATTACAGTTTCTTGGGTGTATTCCCTGTCTTTTTCTATTCAGTCTCAAAAATACATTGTCAAGCAAAAATAAATCATCATCCGAGGGACGAATTCGACATGTTCACTCAAAGATACCAGAATGAACTAGCAGGTTGGAGCTTATTTTAAGCTTTTTTATGTGCACCTCGAATGACGGGTGGACGCTGGTTGTCGGAGCTTAAAATCGGTGCTGATTTGCCTGCTTTCTTTCTGTACGTACCTTTACATAGGAATCTGATACAGAACAATGTTCGTAAAATTCATGAAAATTACCTGCGCGGTTTGTCAGTTATTGCTCATGTGAGCTATTTCGAATTTGCACCATTATCCTCGGTAGATGTGGAACGTTCATTCTCCTTGTACAAATGTATGTACAGACCAAATCGCTCAAATTTAACAACCACTAATGCAGAACGAATATTAGTTGTGACCTGACCATATGTATATTCCTTATTTCAGACTAATTTGCAACATAAAAAACATCGGCTTTGATCCCTTTACCGCTGTCAAAGAAGTCGACGTTTTTTTGTGTTGCAAATAAGTTTGAAATAAACTATGCTAATGCGATGGCGGTCTTCAGTCATTCTGAATAATACATTCTATCAAGCGGTATGTATTTCATTATTCATTTCATAATTTTGCCTTTATTTGTCTACGTATTTCCATATAAGGCAGTAGTAGCTGCTCGTCCTGAAGTCAGGCGTAGTATCCTGACCCTGCACATTATTAATTAAGTTAGTCAGAGGAACTGGAATTATCTAATTAACCTACGTTAGTCAGTATGAAATAAAATTACTTAATGATAATGATACCCCATACTATAGCATTGATAATGCTAATATTAACTTGCTATAAAATTATATATTGCCATATTAGGCCAGTGAATAGGAAAAAATTTAACATTAATTCTAACATTTTTTGAAACTTTGTCATCTGTTGAAGTACCAACCAAAAGAAAACTATAAAATATTGCAACTCGATTCTAGGTCGGCAACATTGTTAATATCGCGAAAAATTAAATTAAGCAATATCTCGACGAACAAAGATGTAACACCGCTGCAAATTTGATAGAATTTGTATTACAATAATCAAAATATAAAGTTACATTTGCAGCACCTTATGATCCGAGCATAATAATTAATTATCAATAATTAACATTTTTGCATCAAATATTTCAAACATATTATTAACATTCTTGCAAAACTACAGTGTTCCTGCTAAAATCGCCTTACAGGACTATGAACATTTAATAACGTTTATAGAGTTCGATGTAAAATTTGCAGTGATATTAATTTTATTTTGATAGTAAAAATTTTGCAACAAATTATTTGTTGCAAATTTTATCAATCTGCCGACGTCTGGGATTGCTGCAAAATGGAGAGCGTATTTCAGTTACGAATGCGATCATTTGCAATCCACCTGTACATATGTTATTATTTTTTGGAATCTATTTTAGGTAAATGATACTCTACAAGTTGTAAATTGTAAAGAATGTACCACGCCGCCATCGGATAGAGTTGCAAACTTACACTTACATGTAAGGCGATTTTAGCAAGTACACTATAGTTTTGCAAGCATGTTAATATTATGTTTCCAAAATTTGGTGCAAAAAATGTTACTTATTGATAATTAATTATTTTGCCCGGGTCATCAGGTGTTGCAAATTTACCTTTATATTTTGAATACTGTAATACAAATTATATCAAATTTGCAGCGGTGGTACATTTTTGTTTGTCGAGATATTGCTTAATTTAATTTTTCGCGATTTTAACAATGTTGCCGACCTTGAATCGAGTTGCAAAATTTTATAGTTTTCTTTTGGTTGGTACTTCAACAGATGACAAAGTTTCAAAAATGTTAGAATTAATGTTAAATTTTTTAGTTTTCACGTCTCTATTCACTGGCCTATATATTTATTATAACTATTTTTAGTCATGTCTTGTTTATTTTAAAAGTAACAAAGTACTACATATACTTAATAAATTTCAGACACAAGTTTTTCATTTAGCTTTTTTTCGTGCAAGCAGCCTCCATCGAGCTAATGAGAAGTGTGAATTAAAACGATTAGTTAAAGGAGTTCGGTAAGTTTAAGTGTCAGAATGAGGCGCGATGTTCTTCTGTTGAGCAGTAAATCCTGACCAAATTACCTTGCGATGCACCTGGTGTTTCCCAGCGCTCTAGGAGTTAACAAATGACACGCGATTTGCGCGGTAATCGAGAGGGCTCCAAGATAAGTCCATCACTACGGAACCATGGCCGGAGACATATCTGATGTTAACGGGTATAACAAAGTAGATTATATTGAAATTATCTCTGCACGTCAATATTCACATGATTGTTAAATACTTTCCAACTATTAGCATTAATATTGTCTAAATGTTAGAGGAAAGGACCAAATATGGGCAACCGTTTTGTTTTTAGATCATATCTCAATAAATACTTGTCCAGTTTATACAGTAAATACTCTAAACTATAGCTGGATCAGCTAGGTATGCGACCCAGTGCAATATCGCAATAATTTAAAAAAATAGAATGGGTGTAAATGTTTTTTTTATGAGGGTGCACTTTTTGATGAAATTTGACCTTGGCACTAAATATGGGCTTCCACCAAATATAACGTGGGAGTCAATTTTAGCTGAGTTGTATCAATATAAAAATAAAATTAATCATAAAATTTATTATTTTTACAATCATAGATATTAAATAATACAATAAATATCTATCTATTTGCAGAAATCGCAGACATATTCGTCCTTTTTCAGCCCCGGCGTAATCATTGTGGGCCCACATGTCGCACATAAGGCACTGGACCCATATTTCACCCCTTGTATCACTTGAAAAAAGTCCATCGCAAAACAGACAACTTACATCACCGTCGTCTGGTGGAGTCTGGGTGTTACGAAATTCTTCGTATTCGCTGTCATCATCTGCAGGCGCGAAACCATTGTTTCCTTCCTCGGACTCGCTGCTGGATGTGGGCGCCTTCCTTTTACTGCGCTTCTTTTCCTCAACTGATCCTCCTAAATTCAGATTTCTTTTGGCTTCCAAAACCTTCTTTCCCTTTATTTGTTTTCTCTTTTGCTTTGTTTTTTCTTTTGCTTTATTTGCTTTCTCTTCAAGAGACTGGAGCAGTTAGTTTTTATACGGTGAAGAGGTAACTACCGCGCATTTACTTGCTTTGCGTCCATGATTAGAAGTCTTTTTCTTCAATGAAGGAACAGGAGAAATGTGAAATGGCGATATGAATGAGACTTGTTTCGGTTGGAAAAGTTTAGGTTTATTGGACGATTTGGATGTACTAGGTGCTGATAGATAGGACATTTCAGATTTCTTCCCTAACTTTTCTTTTGTAGGCTGCGTCGATTTGGAAATGGATTGTATTGAATCAGAATTGTTTTGATTGTTAATGGGTGTTTTGTAAAACTTCCCAATAGAAATAAAGGATCTTGAATCCAGACTGGTTTGATTTTTTACAGATGTTTGATGAAGACTAGTATTTTTAACAATTATTCTAGGATCGCAAGCCGTCAGTATTTCTGATGTATTCGAATCCGAGTTGGTCTCATCATTTGGAAGCTGCTTCTGCACCTGAGGGTCGTCATCAAGTTGACAGCTTGAATTCTTTTCAGCTTCAATCTCGGCATTTAATTTTCGTGCATTACCAAAAATAGTTTTACCTGATAAAGTTCTTGTTCACATCAAAACACGATAAAAAGTAACATCAGTTTATAACATTGAGCAAATGCAGCGCCATCTACATTACAAAAGTTTAACATTACCATCTCTCGTTTGCCATAGTCGGCTGCAGAAAACTGCTGCTGATAGCCGCGTTAACCACCTAGCCCATATTACCAGCCCTAGCCCAGATTTGGGCCCTTTCCTCTATTTGTGACATTCTCTAAATTGTTCCTTTTCTTTCGTGGGACTTACTACCACATGCATAATTCTTCGTTATCTAAAAAAATACAGTTAGTTACCCAGTATACTACTGGAAAAATAAACCTCTGCACTTGTGACTACGTCAAAAGATCAGGTTTTTGACAATTGATATAAGACACAAAAAAATATATTTCCCTAACGTTTCGAAAACGAATCTGTTTCCTTTTCCAATGTTATTTATCTTTTTGTAGAATTTGTCAAGCATGAAACTTAACACATATATTATTTGTTTATGTAATATCCATAGATACTTACATATAACTGTACAATCTGCGTACAATCATACAAAGTGCGCACGCCATGCTTTTTTGGCTTTTCTTTTTGGCAAAGAAATTATTTTTTACTTTTTTAGTACGACTAAGAAAAGCAAGTTTTTAAAAATATATATAATTTTTTTTCAGATAAAGCTTGTACATAAGAAATTATTGTTTTATATTGATATTCAGGTTTTTGCTGTACCGAATTATTAAGTCTATTTTCAATATTTACTAGAGTTCTATCAACAAAAAATTCAAGATATCCATTATTTATTAAAACCTCTTTAATAAATTTTTCTCATTATTTAATATTTGATCATCAGATGAAATTATTTTTGTCCTGTCATTCAAACATTTACAACACCCCTTTTAACATTAATTGCCTGGTTAGATTTAAAATTTAAATGTCTATTAGAATGAGTTCTTTTTCTGTATACACTAGTTTCAAATGTGTTTTCATTTTTTTTAACAAAATATCCAAGTAGTAGTAAGCCGTAGGAAAAAAGAAGAAAAAAATTATATGGAGAAATCTTGAATATTAACAGGTTTGTCCTGTTCTCATTACCTACGCCACTGTTCCTGTTTCCTGCAGCTAATGCCAAGTTTTGCATAAAATTGCCAAGAATATAAAGAAGATTAATGATCGTGGATAAAGAATAGTTTTAAAGATGGTAATTTGAGGATGACGATTTCGGTCTTTTTGATGAGAATTATTTTACTCTGTCGTCAATTATTACGTCTTAAAGCTTTATATACAACATAAAATGCTCAAAGAACATCGAAATTTTAAATATTTTAGATAGATGAACTTCAGTGACACTGTAAGGCGACTTATTTTGATACATTTTTTTCTTACCGTCTTGAATTTAGACGTCATGGACTAAATGAATCGCATGTTTTTACATCATAAATTGATTGTTTTAAAACGAATCGCATCCATTTTAATTTCTTATACCTAATATAAGGAAGTATAGTAATTGTGATTTTTTTCGACCTCGAGATTTTGATTGATACACAGTTGAAAATACGGTGTAAAATTTCACACCAAATTGACACCACACGGGGTACATATTGGGACACACCAATTAGGTGTATACTAGACACCAATGGTACGGTTTAAAATTTTACCATTATTTATGTGTAAAATGTTTACACCTATGAATTGTAAAATTATACTTTATTTTTGATTAATTTATACACCTTATAATTGTTGAAAATGATCTTGCAAATTTTCTAAAAGGTGATATTCTTAAGGGATGGAAAACACATTCATTTTAAATAAACTACAAAAATGTGAAAATGTCATGTATTTTATTAAATGTAAATGTCACATTTCAGATAACTCAATTAATTGTACACTGTACACTATATGGAGTACATTGCCATTTGCACTAAATAGCTATAGAATGACAACTAGGTATATTTAAGTCATTCATTTTCCGTAATATATTTTAATAATCCAATCGCTATTCTTATTTTTCTGTTTTTCTTTGTGTTCTACAGCTCACAGCACATAAACCGCCACTGAAGATAATATATATTAATATCTACCAAATGCACTAAGTCAAGACACGGTTTTGTGTATTGCAAGATCATCAACTGTTACTGATTGCTGATTACTATGCGTCAGATATTTGACGCAATCGCAGAAACGTACAATCACACTACGCATGGTGTATAATATACGAAAATGTAGTATTTAAGATTATTTCTAATCCAGAAAATGGTAAGATTTACTCAATAAATGAGTGTATTTTTTACAACATTGGATGGTGTTTGATTTTACACCAAAATGTGTAAATTTTCACACCACTTTTACAATATTTTTAGTGGTAAATGTGAACACCGTTTAATTTTGAACTGTGTATATACGTTTTGAACCCTTCTGAATCCATTCTATTTTCCGAATGATGTCTGTTGGTGCGTGTGTGTGGATGTGTGTGGATGTATATGTATGGGAATGGGTGTATCCGCGATAACAAAAAATACTAATGGGAGACTTTCCAAATTTGATAGTTAAGATTGTCAGCAACATTTTAGGTGACGCATTAAATTTGGTGAATGTGGTACCACCAGAAGAGACATAATGAATGAAAGAAGAAAAAAGGTACAATTTCGGAAAAAATATTAAAAATTTTGTATTGCATTTCTGGACGAATCTCGACGAATTATAATGAAAAAACAAAACTTTATGAAAAATCTGTCTGCATGTCTGTAGTATCGCAATAGCAGCCACAGTTTTTGAGATAAAACTTTCTAAATTTGGTACACTTGTTCTAAAGGCCAAAGACAATGAAAAAATTCGTTGATGAGCAAAATTGGCCAGCTAAGGCCAGCCAGATTCACAGGACCCAAACTTTTTTTGTATTTGACTTTACAAAAAAATATATTCTTGATGAAAGATTATAAATCATGTCTACTATATCAAGCGAATAAAATATATTTTCCAAGTAATTAAAAAAAGCTGATGTAAACTGAAATATTTTACACATTTGGCCTCATAAAATGGGGTTAGGATAAACTTAACAGTTTGACGTTTGAAAAGTCTGATTTAGTTACAAAAATGTCAATGTCAACAACAAAAAATTATTAAAATGTATGACATGAATTATTATTGAAAGTATCGAATAACGATATTAGGTACGCTATTAAAATTTAATTGAGGTAAGTGAATAATTAAATAGAATGATTTTTTTAGATCAGGATGATATATACTGGTATAAGAAAGTTATGTGTTGGCCACATTAGATGTTTTTAGTAGTATCTGTAAGTAAGCTAAACATTTTTTTCTCAAAAATTAACCTATGTCCTTGCTAATAGGAATCAAAAGACTGATAGATGTCAGACGATATTGTCTAGAGTGCATAATTAGGTACCTACCTCGTTGTCAACCAAAAGTGACATAAAGGATTGGTAAAGACTTTACCGATCCCTTTTGTCACTTTACCGTTCTAGACCAGTAAATATGTATATTGCATTCAAAAAATTGATAAAAAATAGTTAACTTTTAGACGGTTGCAGAAAAAATTATTAAAAACACGTTCAATAAATATTGATGAAACTTTAAAGTACATCGTATATTTATTTTGAAATTTGTTTCTTCAAAATAAAAAAGTTGAGTTTCGTTTCCTTAGTACGATCCGAGCTGGGTATTCGAGTATTTTGATATCCAGATATAGTACCAGAGTATTTTTGTGGTAACCGAAGGGCTGTACTTGTGTAAATTTTTAAAAAAATTGTCCTTGTTACTCGGTTCCAGAAACAAAATATTTCCATCATACCTCCCAAGATTTTTCCTACTGTAATATCTTGCGCGAATTTTGGCATTATGACTTCAAAAAAATAAATAAATAAAAAAATTCGTGCATATTAACAAGGTTTCTTTCTGATTCGCAAGAATTTTGGCCGGCCTAGTCGCGGAAGTGTAGCCATTTTGCAGCATCAGGTATGTTTCTATGGTTGTCTTCTTGAGTGATGTTCGCTTTGGTGAAAATATATTCTTAAATTTTGAAAACGACCGTTCGACATCTACTGATGTAATACACGCATACGTAAAATAGTCTTTGAACGCACTTAATGGATCTGGGGCTGCACCATCATATATTTGTCTTAATTTGGCAAAATCGGTGTCCTTATTTAACACACTTGCGAACTTTTCTTTAACGCGCTCATTTGTTGCGTCACCTATAGCGTGTAGCAGTAGATTTACTTCGTCCACTATTTCCAGTGACTCCGTTACGACAACGCACTGTTTCCTAATTTTTTTATGCTTTCATGTAATGGTTTATAGTTCTTCGCAATATTTTTTAAAGCTGTTTCAACGGAAATATCCTCGAATTTTGTCTGGCTTTCCTTAATAGCTGCAGCCTCATCTGGATTGAATTGTAATATCGCAGCTTTTATTTGTTGGAAATATTCCGCATAATAAAAAGCTGCCTGCAACCATGTTCCCCAATGTGTAAGAATCGGCTGTGGTGGTTCAGGAATACCGGGATACTTGCTATGAAATGCACGGAGACGTTTAGGAGATTTAAGAAACACTTTTTTGTACTTGCTATTAATGCATCCACCTCTGGAAAACCTTTTCGAATAGTTTCTGCCACAAGATGTAAAGCATGCACTTTACACGTAACATGTATAAACGTACAACCTTGTTCTTGCAAAGAACGGCCTACCGAACGCATTGTCACGGCGCTATCAGTCACAAACAACAACACTTGACTTTTTGATAGTCCAAATTTTTCTAACGTCTCCAGCACCACTCTGGTAATTGTTTTGCTAGTACACTAACTTAGTCTTTTGCAAGCTAGTAACAGTAGAAATGTCGGTTTAAGAGGGTCCAGTACTCGTACTATAACATTTAAAATAGAATTTTTTTTTACAATCTGTTGTCTCATCAACAAATAATCACAGCCGTGTATTTTTTAATTCACATTTCATATTATTTACCATGTCTACGTGTACAGCTGATAGATAGTTACATAACGTTGTGCGACTTGGTAACTTCACCTGGGCATTGTATTTATTCCAGAACTCTCGAAATGGTTGTTTATCGAGTATGTGCAGCGGAACATCACAGGCAATCAGCATTAATCGTAAATCAAACATAAACTGTGTTTTCGCAGGCACGCCATTTTTTATTTTTATGGTGTACACTATTTACGAGAAGTCCACAATTACGCTTATCCCAGCATATCAAATCTTTCTCGCACACTTTACAAATTACTTTAGCACCATCATAGAATAAATCCGGGAATTCACCTATGAATTTATTCACTTTGTCAGCAAGTGGCCGTTTTCTACCCCTGTGTACGTCTGCCATGCTTTATTATTAAATTAATATCAACAATACAGTACAACAAATAAAATAAAAACACAAAAACAATATGCAATAAGCCCAAGTGACTTAACATGTACACAACTCGTAAGCTAATAATGGACTGGACTAGAGAAAGAGTTTCGCGGTCAAGGTGAATGCCGGCGACAGTAAGTACATCTGTACTCTACGACCATGATACACAGAAACGATTTGCAGCTTTAGGTATGAGCATAGAGTAAGTTTCTTAATCTGTGGTGTAAATTTGCGATATAAAAGATTTAACTGGTTTATGTTTAACTTGTTTATTTCGGGTGGGTTGCCGAAAAGATAGTGTATGAAACTCATCCGGAAAATGTTTTTTTCTGGACTCGCAGACTTCCGGCACTCCCCTATGGCTCGCGTCGGAATCTTGCCTACTCGTCCAGAAAAATATCATTTTTCGGACTTGTTACGTAAATAACTATTTTGTGCTCTTTTATTTGTCAGTCTATCCATTTTTATATTATGGACATGAAAATGATCATACAGTTTAGGTAGTAAAATTTGTGGGTAATTTAAAATTGTTGTTGCTACTTTGCGTAGTTTTGTTGTAGCGTATAGAGATTTTCAACAAAAATTAGGGGCATTCAACGTATGAATCGATCTCTGCGATTGACTGAATTTGCGTTCAAAGAAAGCGATCCGATGTGAATCGATAGCACCAAACTGAATCATAAAATTTTAATGATTTATAATTCACGATACATTACCGCACTATTTGATACAAAACGACAGCTTCAAGTGTGGTTATTGTTATTAGACAAAGAGACAAGACATGAGTCATGAGCCAAATCTCTGATGTGAAGTTATGATGACCACATATAGAGATAAAAGGACACACAACAGAAGATTTAATAAAACTTGCACCTACAATTTTAGGTTAGGATTTTGATAAAATGCGATACATATAATCGAAATCCTTGATACATACGTTGAATGCCTCATATTAGCTACAAACCGGACATATTCTGAATTACAACAGTACCATCTAAAACCAACACAAAAAATAGTAATACATTACGGAGCGCGTTCAGCATGCTGGTGTAGGAGTAGTGGATCCGTTCACCCAATCATTGCATTCTAGGCATGATGATAGCGAGATGGTGTATAATTTTCGAATATTAATTACGGTAAAAAAATGGGCTATTAACCAATAATTACGATAAGAAAAACGGTAATTTACCAAATTAATTATCATTTTACATCACTGGTCACATGACGCTTCTCAGGTGCATATTCGAATTAAATTTTATGACCTCGTTGATCCATATTATTGATTTATCCATTTAAAACACTTTGCTTATATATTTTATATATCTTTCGTCAATGAATTCTGCTGAAAAAGTGCCTTAAGAATGTTTCTTCCGTTTTATGATCCGACACTTCTTTGATTGCAGTGTCTTTGTTTTATACCATTGTCTGAAATAGTACAACAATGTGGTATACACCTCGCCCACCTAGATATCAATTTAACTCTCCCTGTAGGCCCTAACTGCAGAAGTCGGGAATATAACTAACTACAATTAGCTCATTGTTCCGGTACGGGCATTATCTTTATTAAGTTTTACTGGCGGCGCGGCCAACACTGCGAAACAACACTCAACTGTCTGTGCCAAGACGGCTCTCTAGATATTTAATATTGATAATGTAACCCTTCAGAGCTAGCTATCCAGTGTGAACCGCACTTCTAATTTATTTTTCGGGAAGCGCACGGTATAAATTCTAACTGTTATAATTAAACCTGTCTAAATAAATCCTAATCTTTAATTGTAGATTATAATTAAAATGGAAATGGAGAGAAAAAAAGGTGGTTGCTCATGTACTACTGCAAATCATTTGCATATAAGGTGGCACGTTTTTATAATTTGAAAACAGTCAGTTTCAGAGTTAGCGCAAAATTCTCTGATAATTTCAAATGAAAAACGACAATAACTGGTTTTATTATCCTGTGTCAGCTGACAAAATTTGTTTACTAATAACTTCATTAACATTGCAATGGCAATTAAAACAACTACAAACTACAAATATACAACTTATAGTTTGTTGCCACATTTTATAAACAATTTTTATTTTTTTAACGGCTGTAATTTTTTTATAATTTATATGCCCCTCCTTTATACGTAATCTAATCCACATTATTATAATTAAGCCTGGCCAAGCGATGGTAGATTCAGGGTCGGGCGCAATACCAATGCCATCACGCGCTTGTTTACGATGACGATGACACGACACAATTCAATTGTTATCTGTCGATCGATGCATAGAGTACTAATAAATAATAAATAATGTTGAGCGTAAGAGTAGAAAACGACCGTACGCTGATAAAGTGAATTAATTTATCGGTGAATTTCCGGATTTATTCTTTGATCGATGTAAAATAATTTGTAAAGTTTGTGATCAAGACATAATGTGCTGGAATAAATACGGCTGCAAAATTCATGTCAATAGTAACCGGCATAAAAATTAAAAAAATGGCGTGTCTTCTTTGGAACCTCAGTTTATGTTTGATTTACTGTTAATGCTGATTGCCTGTGATGTTCCCCTGCGCATATTGGATAAACCAGCATTTCGGAAGTTCTGGAATAAATACAATCCCCAGGTGAATTTACCAAGTCGTTCATCGTTAAATAGGATTAAATGTTCATTAAAAAATACACGGTTGTGGTTATGTGTTGACGAGACGACAGATTGTAAAACAAGTCAAATGTTGATGTTTGTGACCGACGGTGCTGCGACAATGCGTTTGGTGGGCCGTTTTCTTCAAAGAGACGATTGTAGGTTTTTACATGTTACGTGTAAAGTGCATGCGTTCCATCTTGTAGCAGAAACGATTCGAAAATGTTTTCCAGAGGTAATTGCATTAATAGCAAATACAAAAAAAGTATTTCTCAAATCTCCTAAACGGCTTCGAGCATTTCACACACTGTGTCCTGGTATTCCGGAACCACCAGAGCCGATTCTTCACGTTGGGGAACGTGGTTGAAGGCAGCTTTTTATTATGCTGAATATTTTCAACAAATAAAAGCTGTGATACTACAGTTCAACCCTAACGAGGCTGCAGCTATTAAGGAAAGCCAGACAAGCTTTCAAGATGTTTTCCTTGGAAACAGATTTAAAAACTATTTATAACAATTATAGAGGACTACACGACGCAATAGAAAAATTGCAAAATACTTCGTTGTCATTAGTGGAATCACTGCAAATAGTAGACGACGTAAATACACAGCTACAGACGATAAATGACGTAAGAAATAAGCCCGTTATTGAAAAATTCGAGTGTATTACGGAAAGATCCTGATTTTACCAAATTAAGACAAATTTGTGATGGTGCATCTACAGCTGCGTTAAATGAGTTCACAGAGTGTTTTACTTACTTCCGTAGATGTCGAACTGTCTTTTCCAAAATACAAACATATCTTTTCACCACAGCGAACATCGCTTACTGAGACAACTGTAGAAACATCTGATGCTACACAGTTATTATAGAAGTGCTCTAGTTTGTGATAACGACAACCAAGCTACTTCATAAATCTGCTTAAGAAGGTGAGTTTTGTACAAATTTTTATAAAGTGTACCAGTATTAATAAAATTTATTTCCATTTATTTTATTTATTTATTTATTATTAGTTGTCACTTAGATATACAATGTACATGTGTGAACGTCATTTAACAGTTTAATAATAATGTGCAGCACTAAGCTTACAAAATATAAGGAAATACATAAAAAAGAATTTAAAGCGAACGAAATAGTGCAAAAACATACATCACAATATATAAAATATTTTTGTTTTTATTATTGTACTTGTTCAAGTATTATGCTATGATGCATACCCAGTACGTCTCTGTAGGATTAATGACTTTGGCCAGGCTTAATTATAATTCAGCGTCCGCATTAACAGGACAGAACATTAGGCAAATTTCAATGTTTTGAGAATCATTAAATCTCTGTTCTCAAACAAATCCTATAAATCTGGCACCTCCCCCCCGATCTCTGGGAAAATAAATTTTTATGCAGTTTATTCCACTGAAGATGGAAATATCGCAGTCATCTCGTTATTGTATGGTTTTGAAAGGTGTATCTTACCAAAGGCTTTGATATGTTCAAATGCAAAAGCTTAGACTACTACGCCAGTAATTTTAGATATATCCACAAAAAGAAGGGCAGAGGAGGCAGATCTGGAGAACAGGAAGACCAAGAAATTGGTTCTCTTCACCTGATCCATCGTTGGGGGTTATTTCCATCCAGAAACTGGGCAGGAACACCATTATGCATGAACCATATTATTATCTAATATCTCACATAGCACATTTTCTTCAAAAATTACCTATAATATTTACCTGTTAAATATTTTGGTAAACCAATTTATCCGATAAAGTGATTCCTTATAACCCCTGCCCATACATTGATATCCCATGAAACCCCACTGTTTCTGATGTTTCCTCAGGATGATCAAAAGAGGATTCTCATCAGCAAACATATGATTATTGTGGTACTTATATGAACACCTTCATCAAGCGCCATTCGGTGGATGGAAAGAATTGATCTGAAGTTTGATTGAATAACCACTGACGAAACGCCTCGCGATGGGGAAAATATGCCTGGGCCCTCTGAATATAATAGGAATACAGAAGATGCTCGTAAGAACTTCCCAAAACGTGTTCGATATTAGCAATTAATTCTTCTTATACTACTACCTATTAGCGATGAAGTTGAGCACTCTCTTTTCAAACTGTGATGTTCTTACAGTCCTTGTACTTCCTTCTTCGTTGGCCTTTCACTTCAAGGTGCAAATTTTTCGTAAACGGCCATGAATCAAGGCAAATAGATAGAGGCAACCACCAACAAATAAAAATAAAAAAAAAATCGATGAAAATGAAATTAAAAATGACATAAAAACAATAAATTGGAACCATGTATATAACAAACTAAATGCACGTATAGCTGCAAACTTGTGATCATAATGCTACTGGTCTTATACAAATAACGAACAAAACAAAACGACTAAAACCCTGGATGACTTTGGGACTTATGACATCAATAAAGAAACGTGATTGTCTAAGCTTAAGTTACTAAGGGACAAAACTAATTTAAATCTCAAACTAGAATATAAAAACTACAGAAACAATTTGACTAATATAATAAAAACTAAAAAAAATATAATACTATGAACAAAAGCTAAATGATGTCACAGATAACTATAAAAAAACCTGGGAAATTATCAATGAGGTCACAAATGAAAACAAAAAAAATTTGATAAAATTGAGAATATAAATAGGGAAGGAATAATTCTAAATAACCAGAAGGAGGTAGCCGACAATTTTAATCAATTTTTTATAGAAATTGGACAAAAAATCACAAAAAATATTGATCAAATAAATCATAAATCAACAAAATTTAAACATTGTCCACTCCATGTTTTTAGAACCCGTAGACAAGGTAGAAGTTGAAAAAGTTATATCTACTGTAAAAATTAATGCCTCACCGGGAAAAGACGGCATATTGGTCAAGTTAATAAAGCTGATAAGCAAAGATCTCAGCGGCCTTCTTACACATATATTTAATGTATAGTCCCCAAACAGTTTAAGGAAAGCATTGTAGTCTCAATATATAAAGATGGGAAAAAAGAAGAAATGACTAATTAATAAACAACATTGCCAAAATTTTTGAAAAATGTCTAAACAATCAATTGCGCGCGTTCCTTGACAAACATAAGATAATGTCAACAAAACAATTTGGATTCCAAAAAAAAAAGTTTGGAACAGAACAGCCTCTCCAAAAATTAATATCGAGTATTCTAGACAAATTTCTTGCCGTTTTTTTGGACTTACAAAAGGCTTTCGACACAGTGTCACACTCAAAATTGCTAGAAAAACTAAGCAACATTGGTGTAAGGGGTAATGTCAAACTGTTTCAATCATACCTACTAAATAGATGTCATCAAGTGTGAGTAGGTGAAGCATTTAGTTGCATCAGGGAAGTAAAAATGGGTGTGCCGCAGGGGCACACTTTTATATTCTACTTTATTCTTAATATTTATAAATAACTTATTAAATTTTAATCAAACTGGCATTATCATTTCGTACGCAGACGATACGGTATTGGTGTGCTCTGATGAGGCTTGGGAGCGAGCGCAACAAAAAGCTAAAATAGCCTTAAATAATGTTAAACACTGGCTTGACAAAAATCAATTAAAATTAAATATTTCTAAAACCAAATATTTGGCGTTTTCTCCCACAAATGCAGGATTATCTTGTAGTCTAGAACCAATAGTCATAAATAGCTTAGCAGATGTTGTTGATAATGTTGCATATACAAAATATCTAGGGGTTCATTTGGACCAACATCTAAGATGGCAAACACACATTAATAACGTAAACAAAAAAATTAGGAAAATTACATACAAATTCTATATTCTAAGACACATATTAAATAACAAAGTTTTCCTTATTATATACAACATCTTGGTTGCACATAGGTGCAACTAAGTATAGACTTAGATACTGAATAAGTATATGGGGTTCTGCGTATAATAATGTTCTGAATACTTTACAGGTGACACAAAATTACATCTTAAGAACAATATTTAAAAAAAGAAAGTAGACAAAGTGTGAAACTTCTATTTATAGATAGCAATCTGCTGGATTTAAAAGGTCTGTACATGCTATCTACTGTACAATATATACATAGTCAAGGGACTGTCTCAAAGGTGAATCATATATATCAGACAAGAGCAAGCTGTACTGAGCTATATACATATAAAAAAATGAATAAAACCGTATGTCATAAAAGTATAGAATTCAATGGATTAAAACTACACAACGCATTACCGTCTGAAATAAAAAATTTACCCAGTATAAATTTAAATCCCGGATAAAAAAATTATTACAGAAAATTATGACACACTATTATCTTTGTTAAGATAAAGAAAAACACACAAAAATCAAAAAGAGGAAGTAAAAATAGTAAAAATAATACACGTGTGTGTATATATGTATACACATGTATCGCCGAAATTACTGTATAGACTTAACTACTGATACAAACAAGTTCTCTTAGGTGTCAGATTTTTTCATGCACTATAAAATATAATTGAACAAACACATTAAAAAAAACTGCAAAATGATTGTAAAATGTTAGTATATCATATATATTAATGTTTAATGTACGAATATGTAATTTAGTGTTAAGTTTCTTATTGTCAATAAATAAATAAATAAAAAAAATTTAAATAAGTAAATGCTTTTAGAAGTATCACTCCAGCAATTTTATGAACAGTAGAAACCTCATTCCGAAGACACATAGAAATGTGTGTCGATCAAAATGGACAACATGTGGAGCACATTTTATAATATCTTCTCTTGAATTATAAAAAAAAAATGTTTTTAATTTTTATTGCTGAATTTTGCAGTTATTGTTCAATAAATCGAAAATGATTACAAATAGCCATAGGGATGTATATACAAAAAATGTTTGTTTTTCAATTCTATATCACATTGTCGTTCCATTTGAAAAAAATTGAGAAAATGCAGTTTAAAAAGTTGTAAATTTAAAAATTATTTTGGCCACCCTGTATACTTTTAGGAAGTGAAAATGGCTGTGTCATCACACAGATGTCTTATAACTGGGTACTAACATATTTTTTCTTAAAATCGATAATCGTGACTGTAGTGATTTTTTTAATATACAGGTGTAAAAGGCATAATTTCAACAAAAAAAATCATTACATCCAAGTGGTTGAGAGAGAGTCAATAATAATTAAGCCTGGCCAAGGTCATTAATCCTACAGAGACGTACTGGGTATGCATCATATCATAATACTTGAATAAGTACAATAATAAAAACAAAAATATTTTATATATTGTGATGTATGTTTTTGTACTATTTCGTTCGCTTTAAATTCTTTTTTATGTATATCCTTATATTTTGTAAGCTTAGTGCTGCACATTATTATTAAACTGTTAAATGACGTTCACACATGCACATTGTATATCTAAGTGATAACTAATAATAAATAAATAAATAAATAAAGTAAATAGAAATAAATTTTATTAATACTGGTACACTTTATAAAAATATGTACAAAACTCACCTTCTTAAGCAAATTTATGAAGTAGCTTGGTTGTCGTTATCACAAACTGGAGCACTTCTATAATAACTGTGTAGCATGAGATATGTTTCTACAGTTGTCTCAGTAAGCGATGTTCGCTGTGGTGAAAAAATATGTTTGCATTTTGAAAAAGACCGTTCGACATCTACGGAAGTAATACAGGCATAAGTAAAACACTCTGTGAACTCACTTAACGCAGCTGTAGATACAGCATCACAAAGTTGTCTTAATTTGGTAGAATCAGGATCTTTCCGTAATACACTCTCAAATTTTTCAATAACGGGCTTATTTTTTGCGTCATTTATAGTCTGTAGCTGTGTATTTACGTCGTCCACTATTTGCAGCGATTCCACTGACGACAACGAAGTATTTTCCAATTTTTCTATTGCGTCGTGTAGTTCTCTATAATTGTTATAAATAGTTTTTAAATCTGTTTCAAGGGAAACATCTTGAAAGCTTGTCTGACTTTCCTTAATAGCTGCAGCCTTGTTAGGGTTGAACTGTAGTATCACAGCTTTTATTTGTTGAAAATATTCAGCATAATATAAAGCTGCCTTCAACTACGTTCCCCAACGTGTAAGAATCGGCTCTGGTGGTTCCGGAATACCAGGACACAGTGTGTGAAATGCTCGAAGCCGTTTAGAGGATTTGAGAAATACTTTTTTTATATTTGCTATTAATGCATCTTCCTCTGGAAAACATTTTCGAATCGTTTCTGCTACAAGATAGAACGCATGCACTTTACACGTAACATGTAAAAACCTACAATCGTCTCTTTGAAAAAAAACGGGACACCAAACGCATTGTCGCAGCACCGTCGGTCACAAACATCAACACTTGACTTGTTGACAGTTCAGATCTCCAACACCACCCGCATAATTGTTTCGCCAGTACTAGTTAGTCTTTTGCTAGCTAGTAAAAGTGGAAATGTTGGTTTAACAGGGTCGAGTACACGTACTATAACATTTAAAATAGAATTTTTTTTACAATCTGTCGTCTCGTCAACACATAACCACAGCCGTGTATTTTTTAATGCACATTTAATCCTATTTACAATGTCTTCGCGAGCACTTGGTGCATATCTAGGTAACGATGAACGACTCGGTAAATTCACCTGGGGATTGTATTTATTCCAGAACTCCCGAAATGCTGGTTAATCCAATATGCGCAGGGGAACATCACAGGCAATCAGCATTAACAGTAAATCAAACATAAACTGAGGTTCCAAAAAAGACACGCCATTTTTTTTATTTATATGCCGGTTACTATTGACATGAATTTTGCAGCCGTATTTATTCCAGCACATTAAGTCTTGATCACAAGCTTTACAAATTATTTTACATCCATCATAGAATAAATCCGGAAATTCACCGATAAATTTATTCACTTTATCAGCGTATGGTCGTTTTCTACTCTTTACGCTCAACGTTATTTATTATGTATTAGTCCTCTATGCATCGACCGACAGATAACAACTGAAGTGTGTCGTGTCATCGTCATCGTAAACAAGCGCGCGAAGGCATTGTTATTGCGCCCGACCCTGAATCTACCATCGCTTGGCCAGGCTTAATAATAATACAGGAGTGGAAGGAGGCCACAGAAAGGTTTCAAAAAATGTTTTGATAATGTGGCATTCTATTTAAAAAAAATGTTAGTTGACCCTGTAGAATCGTCTTGGGTCATCCTGTATATTCGAAAATAATTTCCAGTTATAGACTTTTTGTCTAGTTTACTTATATTTTTAAATCAAGTTTCTAGCTATCGTAGAACTCGAGATACCCTGTATAGAAACCACGATTTTTATTTTCCCCACGCACCCATACAAAAAAGAATGGACACGACTTAGTACAATTTCCAGCCTCTCAGTTTATCTACACAGAATTATTTATTAGTTATGAAAATATTGTAAAGCCGCACAATATCAGATGTTATTAAAACAAAAACAAGCAGAGATTTTATACCTTAAAATAACAGGTCTAATTCATATATCATTTATGTTGAAAGTTATCTTTGAAATAATCTATTACTTACCACATTTCTGAAGGAAGTTTAAGACTTTAGAAAAATATTCCCTAGAGAAAAGTCAGAAAAATAGCTAACTTGTAACAACAATGGCTTATCTGCCGGAGATAGCTGGGGAACATGAATTATGCAGCTTCCAACGGAGTTAGAAAGTTCTAACTTTAACAGATCAACCACTTAGGTGAACTGATATTAAACTTTATATAACACAGTATGTAAATATAGACAAGTTGTGTATGCATCCGAGAGGTAGCGATTATATTGAAAATTTAATTTTGATTTATGTAAGGGCATACACCACTTAATATTTTACCTTATGGATAAAGACTATTTTTTAAGTGAAGTCAATGAGTTTATTAACTGACTATTATCCGGTTCTTCGCGATAAGTGCATTTGAAATACGTTTAATTAATATGTTGCGCATTACATCAGTGAATATGTTTTACAATAGGGAACTTGCACAATTTTTTTTTACTTCATAAAAATGTTCTACAATACTAAAAAATAAGATATGCAAAATATAACGCCTTAATTCCCAATAATAAATTTGTTATAAATTATTAAAGTTTCGCGCGCGAGCGAATCGTTTCAAACAGGTTCAAAAGCGCGGGAGTAGTCGTGACATCACACCATACAATTTACAAGCGACGACGGGGATCCCAGCACTCGACCGCTTGATTTCAGCCGTAAAAATACCAGCATCGCCATAAATTTTAAGTGTATACTTAAAATTGAAACAAAAACTCCTTATTTTAAATATTGCAGTAGATCTCTACATGTGTGTGAAGATCATTTTAATGTAAGTACATTATTAAATACTATATGTCTATCTACTAGTTTTTCGCTGGCGGGCAATAAAATATTCCGAATTCCGAATTATTGAATTTTAATTAGAGTAGGATTAAAGAAACAATGTGTATACAATGTTAGAAAATAAGATTAGTAGATAGAATGTAATTTAGTGATACTAAGTAAAGGTAATTTCCTGGTGCGAAAGTAAACAGCTATTTATTATTATACTCTTCGCAAATACGATTACGAAGAGTAATTGCATTTGATCGGGACATTTCTAAAATCGTTAATATCGCTCGCAGAGAAAAAATAATTTCGTTCGTCATCGAATTCTGAACAACTTTCAAAATGTCCGTCTATTCATCTGTCCGTCCGTCACGTTTCTTGTAAGCACGATAACTAAAGAAAGAAAAGTCCGATCGAATTGAAATTTGGGCTATAAGTTAGTGTTAGCTAGAGGAAGAAATCCATTGTTTTTGAAATCAAATAGTAAATAAAAAAGTTATAGGACATTTTATTTAAAAATATGAATCTACAGAGGGTTGCAATTTTCAATGTGCTACTAAAATTGAAGTAATTTTCTATAGACACCAAAATGCTGTAAAATATACTACCACAAATTTCGCCTACGCAGTCGGCATCATCGGGAGATGAAAAAAAATTGAAAATTAAATATGTGATCAATATATTAGGTATTGTAAGAATGAATCTTAGTTTATACTATAAAATATACTGCCACGCTTTTCGCCAATACAGTCGGCACCATCGGGAGAGAAAATTAAATATGTAGTCAATACATTAGGTATTGTATGAATGAAGTTTATAAGACAAACACAAGATTCTTTTCAAAAAACTGCGAAGAGTATCCTACAGAATGTGCAACAATTATATAAAAGTTCAATAACACTACTGTCTGCGAAGAGTAAAATGTTTACCTCTAGTATATATAGTATATTGTAAATACCTTTCCCTTGTCCTTTAATTTATTCTATTCAAATCTTACATTTATCTATTATGTGAATGATAACACGACACAATCATTTATTTCCCTTGCCCCAACACATAGTACGAAAATACCTACGGTAGGTAATTATACATTTGCGCAACATTTCCTTTGCAGCAAATGTCTTCAATAGACACTTTACGCGTGTGTACAAAAAAAACACGAAAAATATAAAAGTGGCTGTTGTAAAGAATTACCCTAAATTCTTTCAAATATAAGACTAAGTCTGCTAAAAATGCTTAGTTGCGACTAAGCATTTTGTAGTTATTTCTTTTTATTCCGTGATCAAGTCATAACTATTTTATGTTTATAAATTATTACTAAAAGCTAAAAAAATGCATACTTCTCTGCCTTGACCCGCGGACCTCTCCAAGGGAAAAACTTTCACGATTTTGTATAAAAGATGCCACCTTAAACATATCCACTTTAGGCAAATTATCAGATTGGCCCTTTGAAAAACCTTGATCAGTCATTTTAAAATATCTGTACAACTACAATAAGCGGTACTATAAAACACAATTATATATTTATATCAGAACAGTCACTAACAAATCAACCACAGTCTAATAACACCATATTGTACATATGTTTATATAGAATGTCATACTTTGTTAATTTGTTTGTATTATTATTTTTAAGTATTTTATGAATGAATTGATTTTTAGTTTTCTTTTTTCTGTATATATGTATATATTAATATAAATCTTACTCTGTTCCCCATACAAGTTGTAAATAATCTACTTAATTGTGAATAAAGATTTTACATTGAAATTGGAATTGGTAAACATCTGATTGTGTTGCTTCCCGGCGCGACGACTACCGAATATTGTATGGTGTGACGTCACAGTCAATAGTAGCTCGTTTCGGGCCACTTCAATTTTATCGCTGTTTAGATCCTTCTTACTGACCGCGTGGCATTAGAAATCTTATTTTTTTTGTGAAGTACACGTTTTATTACAACGTTACGCTATGTTTTTTAGTATTATTTTTATTTTTACAATTATAGGCAAGTTCCCTATTATAATTAATATAATCTCAAACATCCAAGACTGATTCCAGACGAAAGTTTTTAAGGTATGGGGTTATCACAGGCTATGTAGTAGTGATGGGCACTATCGAATGTTTGTTTTCTTAAAATGTTTTTCTTAAAATCTTTTCTTAGCCGCCTCTCAAACCTCCCAGAAAATCTTATGATTTTGCGTTGAGTGAAGAGAGACGACGTCCTACAGTTTATTGTCTAGTCCCAACCACAACTAGGGAATCGACAGAC